>JAODAL010001467.1:0-229905 GCA_025379985.1 Phyllomedusa bahiana | reverse complement strand
GCCCCCACCATTCATTACTGTAGAAAACAAAAACGCTATAAAAATGTATTTACATAAAGATAAAAGTGGAAGAGAAATAAATCTCAACACAATGCCAGCATAGGGGTGTAATTGTACAATAAGACTTCAGTCTAGCTGGTTACGCCAGCACTCAATTAGCACTCCCATTTTAATACTTATTACTATGCTCTATAAATAAGCATGATATCAAGGGCCTAGCGCTCCTGGGGACCACTGTTTGTGTGTGCTTTCTATCCCCAGAGCAGGACCTCAAACCGGCCCTCCAGCTTTTTTGGGGAAACAACAACTCCCATCATGCATTTTATAATCTATAACGTGGGGATGTTGGAGTTGTATTTCCCAACAGCTGGAGGGTGCATTTAGTGCCTCCAGAGCACAGAGATATATGTCTAAAGACTACTGACTGACCATCCCAGCGACTTAATCAATAATCTAATTTCAGCCTTAATTTTTTAGATCACTTTAAAGGTCTAAACCATTTACAAGCGAGGAAAAACCCAAATTTGGGGGCATTTTTGAAAAATAAACCCCACAAAAAGGCACATAGCTTATCGGCAGCTATCAGTGTATGATACTGAAGCACAGACACATACGATTCCTTCATGGTCACCCTGCTCCATTCTGATGGCCCCCTTTTCCCCTTTTTCCAATACCCATTAAATTTCTTTGTGCTAACCATGTGCCGGGGGCTCCGGTTACCTTTACATATTGCTTCATTTTTACGTCTCTGACCTCTGTGAAGGTAACCTATGACATTTATTATGCTTCAAAATCGTTTTTCCTTTTTGCTGGAAAATTTATGTATCCCCCCTTTAAAAAGTGCATGAAAACAGAAGACAGGTATGATGACCCACCACATCTTTAGCTTGCCAGGCTCACTATAATGCATATTTATGAGCACTGGCCTGTCAATAATGCTTTGCCTCTAACCACACAATGTGATTTAGTATGGTGCTGCCTAGAAACCGTTGTCTACGTAAATGGCTTTATCACAAAGCTTATCCTTTCTAAGGGTTAGCAGTAGTAGAGACCTTAGTAAAGGAAAATGCAACCAAAAGTACTGACAAAATAAGAAACATGACATTAGTCCTTATAGTACTCATCACCCCCATGGCACTTTCTATCATTTTTTTTTATCACTTTGATACTGTATGATTACATACATTTTGAGAACACTAACGTTATAATGAGAAATTTAGGAGACTGATATCTTTTACTTTAAGGCCATGTTCACACGGCTTATTTGCGGGGTGTAAATACGCCCCGCAAAACGCCGTGTGCCGGGGGGGCGGGCCCCCACGGCCCCCAGATTCTTTTTTAGTGGGGGTATACGGGTATAAATGACGGCACTTATCTCCCCCAAGACGGATTTGCCGAGCGGGGGGGAACGTAATCCCTATTTTTTATGAGAAAATGTGGGGTTCGTATGACTGCATACCAGCCCCTAATTTGCGCACTCCGCCGTGTAATTTCGGACTGAAATACGTCCCATTTTAAGCCGTGTGAACATGGCCTTAAGGTGGTTCATACGTTGAAAACCTGTTGGTATCAAAGGTGCAATGGCCAAAAATACTAGCATAATACATGTATTTATTATCATCATAGAACATTACTCAAGTGACACTGTGTAAGGAGAAAACACAAATACTTCTCCCTGATATCAATGAATAAGGGTGACACTGACAGCATTCATCCATTATGTGGAATAATTTAGCCTTATGTCAGACAAGGCCAGTCCTTTTTAAAAGCTTTTAAACTCATTGCTTAATAGCTCCTACGCTGCCGAGCAGTAATGAATAGTTGGCCTTCATACACTCTAAAATGCTAATTCTGAAAACTCTTGCTTGGGAGGCCTTGGACAGACTGAGAGCTCTTACAATGTATTGTGCTAAATGAGACAGCAAATTCAATGGTAACTTAATCTCTTACATAGAGCCCCATATTGGTTGTGTAAGGTCCTAGATTTAAATAATGTTTGTTAACAAGTCTTGGCTCTAAATCTGGTTTAGGTACCATCAAAAATGTAAATTATATGACGAAAAACTAAATGTCATGGGTATTACATAAATATCATACTGTATATACAGTGGAAACCAGAAGTTTACATACACTATATAAAAAGACACATATGCATGAAATCAGAATAAACCTTACCCGTTTTAGGACAATAAGGGCGCGTTTACACGGCACAGGACAAATACCGTCCGGTTTGCCGGCCGGTATTTGTCCTGTTTTGGGGCCCCGTCCCCACGGCCCGGGGGGAGGGCCTTTTCTCTGCATGAGCGGAGGACAGCCCTCCCCCTCCCTTTGAGAAGCACACATTCCGCCCGGGTTTTCGGAGGGAAATTGGGGCTTCACAATGTTTTACCGCCGGCGGCAAAACCTCCGACAGCAAAACCCGTGCAGTGGGGACTGCTGCATGGGTTTTCCATAGAGCACCATTGTGCTCATTTTCGGCCGGTTTTTCAGGCGGTCTGAAAAACCGCAAACCGGCTGAAAAACAGGACGAAAACCCGTGCCGTGGGGACATGCCCTTAGGAACCAAAATTATTTATATATTTGCCAAATGTCAGAATAATGAGAGAGGGAGAATTTTTTAAGGCATTTTTATTACCTTCTGCAAAATCAAAAGTTTACATACACTAGTATTACTACGCCTTTAAACAATTTGAGACAGACCATATGATGATGTCATGTCTTTGGAAGTTTCTGATTTATTGGCAACATCTGAGTTAATTAGAGACACATCTGTGAATGTATTTTTTTAATGCACACCAGAAACACACTGCTTTTGTATGTAACATCATGGGAAAGTATAAAGAAATCAGCCAAGATATTAGGAAGAGAATTGTGTACTTGCACAAATCTGGATCATCCTTGGGTGCAATTTCCAGATACCTGAAAGTGTCCTGTTCATCTGTACAAACAATTATACACATGCACAAACAAGATGGGAATGTCCAGCTATCATAACGCTCAGGAAGGAGATGGATTCTGTGTCTCAGAGATGAACGTGCTTTGGTCAGAGGTGCATATCAACCCAAGAACAAAAACAAGATACCCTGTGAAGATGCTGGCGGAAGCTGGTAAGACTGTGTCATTATCAACAGTGAAATGCGTACTGTATCAACATGTGCTGAAAGGCCACTCTGCCAGGAAGAAGCCATTACTCAAAAAGAAACATATAAAAGCCAGATTAATGTTTGCAAATGCAAACAGGAACAAAGACCTAAATTTCTGGAGACATGTCCTGTGGTCAGACAAAACTAAAATTGGGACTGTTTGACCATAATGACCATTGTTACATTTGGTAGAAAAAGGGAGAAACCTGGAAGCCTAAGAATAGCATCATATTGTGGGATTATTTTGCTGCAGGAGGGACTGGTGCACATCACAAAATAGATGGCATCATGAGGAAAGAAGATTATGTGACAATACTGAAGCAACACCTCAAGAAATCAGCCAGGAAGTTAAAGCTTGGGCGGAAATGGGTCTTCCAAATGGACAATGACCTGAAGCATACTGCCAAACTGGTTACAAAGTAGCTTAAGGATAACCAAGCCAATGTTTTGGAGTGGCCATCAAAAAGCCCTGATCCAATCCTATTGAAAATTTATAGGCAAAGCTAAAAGGCAGGTGCGAGCCGGCGACCTACAAACATGGCTCAGTTTCACAGTTCTGTCAGGACGAATGGGCCAAAAATTCATACCCATATCGTGTAAACTTGTGAAGGAATTCAAAATGGTGACCCAAAAACAACAATTTTAAGGGTAATCTACCAAAAACTAATGAAAAGTAAGAAACTTTTAAAAATTTTCAAAGAAAATTCCTTAAAAATTTTCTTTCAAATTTTTTAAATAAAATAATTTTGGGGTTCCTATTGACCAAAAAAGTTTAATTTTATTTCAGTCAGATAGGAAAATAACTGCGGTGTTTTTCTTCAATAGAAGTAAACTTCTGGGTTTTTAACTTAAAAACCACACACCTAGGACAAAACTGATCACTGAAAAACCTAAACGAAAAATAATATAAAATTTACCCCCTTTTTCCCCCCAAAATAGGACTCGGGAAAAGAAAAAAATTGTCCGGTGGGGGCTTTATGGTACAGGGGGTTTTGTTTGGCACAAAGCCCATTAAAAACCAGCCAACATTGATGGAGAAAGCTGTATTTGGCGGCAGTGATTTTTTTTTTTCCAACAGGTTTCTTTTGCCTATTTTGTAATGGTTAATGTATATAAACAATGTGCAGCTAAGACATTTTGTTTCCATTTGGGAAAAAAATCAGCAGAAATAGTTGTTATGCTACAAGGAAGCTGCAATCAGTAAAAGAAAAGTAGACAAATGGTTCTCCAGTTTCATGCGAGGTGAAATGTCAATTAATGATCAACCTCGTTTCAGACGTCCTTCGACTGCCAGAACTGATGAAAATGTGATGCAAATTTGTCAAGCTATTCTCTAA
Organism: Phyllomedusa bahiana; assembly: GCA_025379985.1. Classification (NCBI taxonomy): domain Eukaryota; kingdom Metazoa; phylum Chordata; class Amphibia; order Anura; family Hylidae; genus Phyllomedusa; species Phyllomedusa bahiana. The sequence goes on along the minus strand of JAODAL010001467.1, from coordinate 225,425 downwards.
CATTACTGTCAAACTATCGATAAACTCATGAAGTTGACTGGGACTTCATGGGATTGCATGGCATTCCTGCCTGGAGGCAAATGCAACATTCAGATTAGGCCGGCCTCAGAAGAGTTCCGCGAACATTCATCTAGTGACAGAAGCCTTCACTAATAACGCCTCGCCAATCAGAAGATGAGCCTAGCTTCCTCTGGGTACCCCCTATTAGATATACAGCTCTGGAAAAAATTAAGAGACCACTGCAAAATTTTCAGTTTCTCTAATTTTTCTCTTCAAAGGAAAATGTTTGGAGAAAAATGTACATTGTTATTTTATTATATAAAGTACTGACAACGTGTCTCTGAAATTCAAAGCAAAAAATTTTGTATTTATTTGCAGAGAAATCTTCAAAATAATAAAAAAGAAGCAGTGCTGTCAGACCTCAAATAATGCAAAGAAAACAAGTTCATATTTATTTAGAAACAATAAGACTAATGTTTTAAAGGAGTTGTCTCCCCACAGGGTTTCAAAGAATGCATGAAAGAAATTCTCTGTCACTTCCTGGTTCATACTAATTTGCATAAACCCTTGCTTGTACAGCATAAGCCCGTGCTTTCCGATGCAATTAGATTAGATTGCTTCTCAAACAAAAAAAAGGACTTCTTTATCTGACCCAAAACAAAAGCCCTAATTACAGAGCTGTTTACTTGAGATAAATCAAGCTTTTACTTCTGGGGACACAGGACACGACTGACACTGCGACCTGTGTGAACTCACTCTCGTTATCTCATTGAAAAAAACACCCAGGGATTTTTTACAGGTCGTTTAAAATGAGGGAATGAAAAAAGCCATGGAGGTAAAAAATTTTACTGTTCTCTTTAGGGAAAACGAGGAACAATGCAATATATTTTGGGAAAAAGATTTTATTTTTGTTCCCTACAATTGAAACATTTTGTAGCAGACAACCCCTTTAAGTCAGGAAGGATTTTTTTCAACCCCTTTTGGCAGGGTAAAATTTTTTTTTTTCTTTTCAAATTCCTTTTGGCCTATTCCTGACTTGTTTTGCAATCCCTTGTCCTTTTGCAAAGGGGATTGTGAAGACCACAGCGTGTTTTTATACGTTCCGCATTAAAAAAAATTTGGTTCAGAACACATTAAGAAAAAAGAGGGGATTTTGGGTTAAATTCAACTAAAAAGGGAAGGAATGGCTGTCAACAGGGAAAGAGCGATTTTAGAAAACTGGGGCAGTGCCCTTTTAAATTTTTCCAAGCCTATCTACAAACAATAACTGAAAAAAATTCGACCATAAAGAATGGGTTAAAATTGCCATACAACCATTGCAGCCACTATGGGGCCCATAGGTTAAGGGGGGCCATTAGGTGCCAGAACAATGTACATTTTAATAAGTGATAAGAAGTTTGTGGATTTCTGCTATCTAGCAGCACTATGTTGTTCATATATGTTCTCTCATATATGTCAATATTATTTTTACCATTAATTATTGCTACTTCATTCCCTTTTCCTGCATAGGGTTGGGCCCAAAATTTTCCCAGTTACGCCCCTACATAAAGTTGTCATTTTATTATTGAAACATAAATGGTAGACTTTGTCTTTGAGGTTTTTGCACACATACTAGGGGCTCTTAGCTACTATCAAACAAAACATACAATGGAATGTGGTTTCCACATATCATGTGCATCTTGCAGACGAAATATTTGCTGAGAATGTGTGTGTGTGTAAAATGAATAATTGAAGTACACTTTTAAACAACTTTAAAATACACATGTAGATGGAAAAAAAAGTTACGACAACCAATGTTAAATCATTATTACTTATAAAATAAATTATTGTTAAAAAAAAAAATCTGGGCCTAAAACATGATGCATTTTCCCGTGCTTTTTAAGCAACAAAGTTTAAGAAAGTTGGAAGAATGAAAATTTTTTGTTTGATCTTAAGTGATTTCTGTGTTTTATAAAAAATAAAGAAACAGAAAAAAAAGACAACTCGCCTGCTCCTAACCCTAGCCAAACCGTTTGGAGCCCAGTGGTCTCCCCCCTCTTTATTTCAAGGCTAAAGTGACTGCTGGGGTTTTTTTTAAACTGGGGCCCTTAGGTTTCTGCTGCCGCAATTAGGGACGCATGCAGGGCGGGAGCCCGAGCTGGAGTCGGGCCTATTTTGCAGGAGTCGGAGTCCCCATAAAAGGGGCCACCGACTCCCAAAAAAAAAAAATTTTTTTCAGTTTTTCAAAAACAGTGCAAAAGCAAAGGAATTGGGTCCGGGGCCGTGCGGGGCTCCCCTTTTTCGCTCACACATGAGGATTTATTTGATGACATGGAGCGGGAAAGCCTGCCACAGGGGGAAAAGATCTGCCCCCAGGGCAAACAATTTCACAACATTTTTCACCTGTTTTAAAAAGTGAAGGTTCAACCATTCATCAAAACTCGTGGCTGAGGAAAATTCCTTTATACCCGACATTGTTAGAATGCCCCCTTTTGGCACCCTTTCCCCCCAACCAATTATGTAGAGAGGCCGTTCTCTAGCCTGGAAAAATAGATCAGATGTGAGGTCATGTATCGGTCTGAAGGAGGAACATTTTCAGAAAAATTTCAAGACTCCACAAATGTTCCTCAGTGTTTTTGCATATTACTTTTTTTTGTGTTCAAAGCTACCAATAAATATTTTTTACCTGACAACAAAATGGTAACAAGTTTTTTGAACTTGTGACTTTCGGGCTCCATATATCACCACACACAGCTTGAACGACTACTGAAATTTTTATATACATTTTATCTTCCCCATCTTAACAAATTTGTTTTGCAAGTATTTAGCACTGCTAGTTCTGAAATTTTCTTTCCTGTAATTTTTTGTTACTGTTTTTTGCAAAAAAAAAAATAAAAATGTAAATTTTTTATTATTTTTTTATATTTGGGAAATCCACCTTTTGGTTTTCAGCACGCCGAACCTTCGGGGCCTGACAGTTTCAACACATTTTGCCCAAAAACTGATCCCGGGTCTCTTCTACACCCCAAAATTTGGTTGCAGATGGACTTGATACAAATACAGCTTTTTTTTTCCCCCACCCCAAAGTGTTCAAAAGATCAAACATTGCTTTGTCATGGTTCAACCCAAATTTTGCTTGATTTTTGTATCATAAGGGAAAACAGCCTATGTTACATTTTACTACAGTAAAGTTATCACTTAAACATGCCCGGGATAGGGGGTCAAGGGGGTCGGGAGTCGGAGTTTTGGGGAATTTGGGAGTCAGGGCGGGGCTTTTTCTTTTCCCCACTCCACAGCCCTGATCGCATGCTATAGTTCTAGCTTCACTACCAGTGATCCAGAATCGGCACATACCCCTAGGCCAGAAACGGGACAGCAGTCACGTTTGGTGGGACAGCAAGCCATATTTTTTAAACAAACCACCAATGAAAAGGGGATGTCAGGGGAAAAAAGTCATTTTAGGGGGGTACCTAGGGCCCACAGGAGGAGTTGATTCTAGGGGCCCACCAGTTTTCCTGTTTCTGGGCCCACTGGTGGAATTTTTTTTTAGGGGGCCCATCCCTAAAACTACTGTAAATGCTTAGATGCCCCCCTATACCTCTTCATCATGTTCCTCTCTTTCTAGCTTTTTTTCCCCTTGGGGGAAGTTATGCATTAAAAACTTCAGGTCTATCATGCTCATGGGCCCACCGGGGTTTTCCCCTATTCTCCTGTGGGCCAGTCCAAGCCTGAGGTTGAGGGATTTCAGCATGTCTAATCCCTTTCTTTTCCAATAAAATAAGCCACTGCCAAAGCTTTCAAGCAGTGGTTGATTCCCCTCGCTCCCCATTTAGAACACATGCATGCACAGCCAAGCTGAGTGTGCATGTGTGTGGGGAAGTCAGCCTAACTGGTGTTTAAATGACAGCCATGAAAACAACTGGTTTAAGAGAAAGACTATATATAGACCGATTAAACTCTTAGGGCATGTCCCCACGGCACAGGTTTTCGGACGGTATTTCAGCCGGTTTGCGGTTTTTCAGACCGCCTGAAAAACCGTCTGAAAACTAGCACAATGGTGCCCCTATGGGAAAACCCGTGCATCAGTCACCACTGCACGGGTTTTCCGTCCGGCGGTTTTTCCGCCCGCAAATCATTGAACATGTTCATTCTTCCATCCGGTTTTCGGACGGAATCTGTGCATGTCAATTTGGAGGGGGAGGGCTTATCTCCGCTCATCACGGAGAAAAGCCGTCTCCCCCCACCCCACCCCCCACCGGCCGGGGGGGCGGCCGCAAAACAGGACAAATACCGGCCGGCCACTCTAGGTCCCCAGGGCTGACTGTGCAGCCGTTCCCCGGGCTCTGTTGGGTTACCGGGCGTTCCGATCACCCGACAGAGCAGAGGAACCCTTTGATTACGCTGCGGTGACGATCCGTGGCAATCAAGGGGTTAAAGCACAGGGATGTGGAGGTTTCCCCTGCTTTCTGATGCCTGTAGTACAGCCCCGAACCCAGCGCACTTGCGCCGCCGGACGCCGCAAACCCCTAAGTCTGCAGCGACGCCAAAAGACGTCACTCCAGACGAACAACCTGCCCCCGCCCCAAAAGATGGTGCACGGTCGTTAAGGGGTTAAATAACCAACCTCTGTGAAATTTTATTTATAAGCCTAAATGGGTAAACCTGTTAACTCACAATGAGATGTTTTGGTTCCTCTTATAATTACTCTTCGTCAGGTCTATACCCATGTATCAGAGGTAGCAGTCACTACCGGTCCCTGCAGCCTGAGGGGGCCCAAGAGCCCTTCTGCTTTATAAGAAGATACCAGCATTGTAAATGGCACATGGTAGCTGGGGGGCCCATTTCACTTTTTGCACTAGGGCCCCAGAGCTTCAAGTGACACCTCTGCCATGTATATTTCATTTTAAAGACATTTTATTTATTTGTATGCATTAGTGGAGTAGGTTTTGTCTTGAAAATCTGCATGCTATATCTTGAAATCACTATGAAAAGACTCTTTCACTGCGACCGTTCAACTAAATCTGTGTAAGCTAATTAATAATGCTAAGCTTTAGAATTACAACAATGTTCCCTATGTTTCTGTGGCCTGATAGCACCACTTTCCCTGAGATATTAGACTACTAGACATACAAAATTCTTTGTGATAACTTGGAAACAACATAGTTACCGCAATGTTAAGAAATATTCTAAAGAGTCTGTGCTCCATTTCTTTTATTCTGCCAGACAGGACAGGAGACAGGTCACATGAGAAAAGACACCGTTTTGTCATGCTAATCATCTACATAGAAACTCTGAAGCCTTGAAAGATGGATTCAGTCACTTCACATGAGGGTGAAAATGAGTGGGGTATTCACTGCGCCCAACTGATGGGCTTTCACTACACAATTTAAACTACATTTAATGCTGGGATGCCAAAGTATTCCAAACTGCTTGGAGACCACATGCAAAACCAGTTATCATAAAGATGAACTAATTCACTTGTAAAACTATAATCATGCTATAAGGCATGGCTTGAGCATTACACAAAACAGAACCCTACCAGTAGGATGGTAACATAACAAAAAACTGGTCTGCAATATGCCAGGGGGACACAATCTTAACTTGATCCAGAAAATGAATATCACACTTGCCAAACCCCTAAAGCAGCAAAAACATGACATGGGGCATATGTGATATATTCTATTACAACGCCATCTGTGAAGGCACTCAAAGGATTGTATACTGCAAACACACTCCTGTATCCGCTTCTTACTACACAACACCTTCTTAGCACAGCATGCATAGACAAATCTTTAAAGGGGCATTCCAACACTAGCAAATGCTCATAAAGAAATGATATAGACTAGAAGAAAATAAGAATACTACCTCATAGACGCTCTCGTTTTGTTACTGCGGCCGTTCCAGTGATTACGTTCTCAGGCCACAGCGGGGCGTATGCCAGCCATTTACAGGATGCACTGGTGACGTGAAGAATCAATGGGGAAGTCTACTGCCGAGATCACCAGGACGGCTGCAGCACCAGAACAAGAGCAGCTATAAGGTAAGTATTCTCTTCTTCTTCTTCTATAATACGCCCTGACAGGTTAACAAGCATTTAATAGTGTTGGAACACCCCGTTAAAGGGGTTGTCTCACTACAAGGATTGCTTTTTATGTTAAAGATCTTGCAAAAACAAGTCACTTTGCAATATATGTCCATTAACATTATCCTACCTATTCTTAGATATCCCCTCTTGTATGAGCTGCATCAGCTCCTCAGGTCACTATAGCTGCAGACATGTTTGATCTATCCTGATAGGCTGCCAGCACTGGTCGCTATAGCTATAGACCTGACTTATACTTCAGTCTAGTAGAAGCCAGTAAACACGCCCCTGAACTCAAAATGAAACCAAGAAAATAGGACTGAGGTAACATGAATCAATGTAGTGAGACAACCCCTTTAAGTTTCCATGAATTTACTATGCATACATTAGGGGCTGTGGGATACTACCAAATAAAAGTTATGTTTTAGAATTCACCATATCTGGATACAAATAGCATGCAGGTTTGGTATTATTTGGCTTGAGCAGTACTAACCTGTTTCTGCTTTTCTCATGGCCTTGATCTGGTGTGACCGGTCTTCCAGTGCAAGAGTTTAAAGAACCTTCAGCTGTTAAGACACTGTACTGTCAAAACTTTTTGCTCAACCTTTTCCAAACTCAGCTAAACCCTATTATAATAAAAAAAGAGACACTTGCTTGTGAAAGCAATAAGCTTAGAAAAGTTGTAAAAGGGAATTAAGAATTTCTGAAAGTTGTAAGAACTCGATAAAACCAGAATCTAAGTAGTATTGTTTCTGAAGACCTCATTTACCTAAGAGGACTTAGACTGGATTCTCAACTCGTGATTCACTAATTCGGAGGTAGAACAAACCTTGTCAAATGTCTACCACAATTATGTGTCCTGCACAAAACGGGAAATAGTTTGAGTCGTTCAAATACAACTGTTTGTTCTATTAATGTTTATGGGGCAGCTGCGGCTAGGTCGCGGTATGCATCGGGGAACCTTTTTTACAGTATCCCAATGGATAACTTCCAAATAGTAAATAACGAGGTGTGTACCTAGCCTAAGTCCTTATAGGAGGAGGAGGTCTTCAGAAACTATACTACTTACAATCTTTTTTTATCAAGTCCTAATTTGAACAAGTTTCAGAAATTCTTATTTTTAAGCTTACTGCTGTCACAGCGTGACCACTTACCTGGCACCGTGCTGTTCAACATTTCTGGGGGTGTGGTACAACCACTCCAACGGCTATGGCTGCTCTTCTAAGATTTAACGAGACAGCACATCCCACCACTCTACTTCTCCTCTAATCTTTGAGGTCTGATGGCTACTTTCTTTATTCCTGTGTCTAATCTTCAATTGTACTATCTGGTGTTTGTGAATTAATTCTGCACAGAAATTCATGGTATCAACCTTAGCTTGTCCCTTGACCTTGCTACTTGTCCGCTGCATTCCCTGACCTTTGGCTGTGTTTCTCACCCTGCTTGAACAGCTCCTGCCTCACTAGAGCAGCTGTTGCAATGGAAGATTGCACTGAAGGTGGCAACCTGGGAGTCTCCTGTGGCAAAGACCAAATCCCTGTACAGAATCCTTAACTTTTGTTCCTCTGCACTGTTCCACACTAAAGGCTGCATGTGACCCAGCTGATCCATTGATCTCTGGGAGTCATGACAATTGCTTATTCCATTTAATCAAAACATCTTGCCTTTACTTGTGACTTACAGTCTTTTCTCCTGAAAAAATTTCCAATCTGATGCTTACTAAATTTTCTGAAAAAATATCTCTTGGCTTGGAAATAGGATGTAAACATTCTTTGTGTAATGTTTTAATATAAAATACAATGCTTTTGCTATAGCAAAAGTTTTAGGGACCATAGGATCCGCTCACAATTTACCACTTATTGCCAGGCTTCCCCGGACAATTACCAGTAAATCCTCAGCGCTATGTGTGGTTGCACTCGTGTAAAGTAACCTTCTGTAGATCTCGTTATCGGTATTTGACACCTGCACCCCCTGGATCTAGTGAACCAAACTCACATCACCATCAGTTTCTATGATGATCCAGGTACAGTTCAGTGGAACCACAGAGGAGACCATAATAGAGACAACAGGCAACTGTACTTCTATAATCCTGCTGCCTGAATGTTTTCCTGTTCTGGTTTAGGAAAGGTGGCTCCAAGCAGTTCCATCAAGTCCATAAACAAGGGCTGTCTTGTCAGACAACCCCTTTACGACCATAGAGCACAGCATGGAAGGGACCCAGGAATATGGGCAAACATGAAATCTGTTCCCTATCATGGATCAACAATTTCTCTGTATAAAATATGGCTTATAAATCTTTTAGTGGTATAAGAAATACAATTGTACAGAAAAATATGAAAAGTAACAAATTACAATACCTGCCACAAGGTTCACCACAGATTACCTCTGCTCCCAGGGTTAGTTTAACAATCAGTTTATTACAGACAGAACGTGACACAAGCATGCATCACTCTGTGCATCACTTTTACAACTAATACTAGGGGCGACATGTATGAACAGCACAGCCACATTCACTATATTTTTAACCAGGTGCACTCCAATCTCAGGCGCATTACAAAGCACCCGCGGCAGGTTACATCATCGTGTGGATGAAACCTTAGGGGATGTTAAAGGGGGTTTGCCACGATTTCTTTTCATACCTCCTACATCCAGCTCTTCAGCTCTGTGTGATAAGAAGGGGGGGTGTGATTTGTTTGAATTGCATATCATGTGACTCAGCAGGATGACATCACCAGACCTTTCCTCTCTTTAATTAAAGAAAGGTCTGTTTGTGTAAAGCATTGTGAGTAGCTGAGAGGTAAAGCTTTTGCCTCCAGGCACAAGGGTCCTAGGTTCAAATCCCTGCAGGAACCAAATCTGTGGATTTGACTTCTCTTTACCAATGCACAAATCTAATTGAGGTTTCTTTTTTATTTATTTGCACTGTTTGACTAATTAATGAGTGCAGAGGACAGGAGCAGAGTGACAGCACAGGGGTTTGAACACTCAGTAGCTGCCTGAGATATGATGTTTGAGCATGTGTAACCAGGACTGAGGAGCTCTCAGCCCTGGTCGTATCCCCTGAAGATGAGCTGTAAACAATGGATCACTAAAGGAGCAGCTAAAACAAAAACGGTGCAGAATTCTTAATAATAATGAATGGTGAAAATGTTTGTTATTTCATTTACAAGCTTCCCACGTCAATTTTACTTTGTGGCAAAACCCCTTTAACACTGCCTTTTTTAGACAGGTGATTGGGTATGTTTTTCGGACCCAAAAATGGATCCAAACACATATCTAACAATGCTCAGTGATTTACATTGATTTCAGTGTAAAACATGGATCGCTGTTCAGAGGATTTGTTTTACATGTGTCCTTAGGATGCGTTTAACGCATCCGATCAAAGAATTGACATGTCAATTCTTGATACGTCTTATGCATCAGACACCCTATTTAAAACTATAGGGTATGTTTCTGCAGCACAGAAAATGTATCCAAACATGCACCACACTTTTTGTGTAAGTGTTTGGATGCGTTTATGCTGCATTTTTCAGATTGAACATACCCTTACAGTCAGTAATATAATACAGTTAATAATGTAACAACACATAATATCAGACACATATAAATTTAAGTGTAGTACTATTGTTTATGCCATAATTAGCTTCATTAAATAAAAAATAATCCGGACAACCCCTTTAAATTTATAAACATCTTGATATTATTCTCCTAGTACCATCACAAATAAAACTACTAAAGAGAAGAAAACTTTAGCTTCCAATCATGTAAAAGTGATGTACCATGAAATAAAGTGAAGGGATGTGAACTGATGATCAGAATGAGCAGAGCTGTATATACTGTACTGACACAAAAGTGCACATTCCTGAGGTGTGAAGTCCTGGGAAGGCAGTCTAGTCAGTTCTTACAGAATATGGCAGAGAAAATCATCTCTTTGTTAAACTTTCCATAAAAGACCCTTTTCACAAAGCTTCTGAAGCCTGAAATAATGCAGCAGTATTCACATTTGGCATTTATAAAATAATGTGTTCAACAGACACCGATTGAGAAAGAAAAAAGTTATGCCGCAAGTAGTGCAAGATACAGAGCTACATATGTATCTAGAATATCCTAAATCAGTGATAATCAAAGTCAAACGCACCCAAGAAAAGATACAGCTACAAACACTTAGCAAGCCGCTTGTAAATATTAGCAAGGTTTATCCTCATCTCTGATGTCCCTTTTTTTAAGCTAATAAGACTCTTTTCACATTGTGATAGCAGTGTATAATGTGTGTCTACAGAATGCAACAGGAAAACTCCTGGCACATACAGTAAGGGCTTGTCCCCACGGCACGGGTTTTTCACCCGGTTTTCGGTTTTGAAAACTGTCTGTAAACCGGGTGTCAACTTTTAAAATGGACTTAAATGGAAAACCCGCATAGTGATCCCCACCGCACCGGTTTTCCACCTGACATTTTTTTTAGGACCGCCGGCGGTCCGACAAACACTCAGCATGTTCACTTCTTCCGTCCAGTTTTCAGGCGGAATATGAACATCTCAATGTGAAGGGGGAGGGCTTTTCTCTGTACACCGTGTGCACGGCCGCAACACAGGGCTCATACCGGTCGGAATTTCCGACCGTTATTTGTACTGTGCCGTGTGAACGGCCCCTAAATGCAATCATTAACCCCATTACTATTGCATTATAACCTCCGTTCAGGCAGTATATACCAGTTTTTTTTACTGTAAGGAGTAGTGCAGCAGACTGTGCTATTCCACAGTGAGGCATCCAGCAAAACATTTATACCTTGCACCATTTTTTTATGGGAGCCTTTGTAAGACAGTACCACTGAGCGGCATCCATAATAGGTATCTTTCATAGGCATATCTTAGGCAAAAAACAGCATTAGTTTCCGAAGGACAATGCAAGACACAGTGTGAAAAGAGCCTAATGCTGGGTGCACAATGATCTTTGCTTCGACTCTGGACCTCCATTCAGGGCATCTGTTTGGATACTTGAAAAATAGGATCCCAACAGATCCTGTGATGGATCCATAGGAAACAACAGGGCAAATATAGTCACTTTTGGACTTTCTTTGTTATGTTTCAGGTACAGTCAATAATATATTTTCTCCAGGCACCCAAAAAAATAAATATTAAATCATTTTGAGCTTACAATTTTGTTACCATTAGGACAGGGGTCTCAAACACGTGGCCATTGAGGCTCATCTGCAGCCTAGAGGACAACGCAGCTTCCGAGACATCCTGGCACAGCAGAGAGACCTTGTAAGTCTTTGCAAGCCATGGTTAACAGCAACTGTGGCATTTAAAGGGGTGTTATCGTTTCATTAAATGGTCTTCAGAATAAGGCTATGTCTACACTGCAGTGGGCAAAAAACGACCTGAAAATTATTAAAAACGTTCATGAAACTGAGTTTTCTGTCCACTGCCTGTCAAAAGCAGCTGAAAAAACGTCCGTTTTTTGGTGCGTTTTTCGTTTTTTGGAGCGTTTTTTTGGAGCGTCTTTGCTCTGCTTTTTAATGTATTCACAAATTAAGCCATTGGATGTAAACTACACCCTACAGGTGGAGTTAACATTTTTAATAGTCACTTCCTTTAGATCACTGTAAGCCATTGTGAGTACATTGTCCTTTGTGTGCTGCTGGTGCGTGCAAACTCTTTATTAAATTTTGCACCAGATTCTTGCACCAAAAATCCACAAAAAAACCAACATTTATCTTTCCATACAGCCAGATAACTGTATTACCGTCAAAATCTGTAAAGAAAAGGATTTTAGTGCCAAATTCCCCAAAAAAGCATTATTGCGCCAAAATTCCATAAAAATATATAATTTTTTAGGGTCAGAAGCGTGATCAGTTTATTAGCGCCAAAATTTTTAAAGATATTGAACTAAGCCCCCAAAACCGTCAAAAAACGGATTCTGGCACAGAAATCCGTAAAAAATGTATTTATTTGCATCAAAAGCTAGATCACTTTATTAGCGCCAAAATCTGTAAAGTTACGGATTTTAGCCCCAAAAGCCATAAAAAACGGATTCTTGCGCCAAAATCCGTAAAAAATGTATTTTTAGCGTCAGAAGCGAGATAATGTTATTAGCGCCAAAATCTGTAAAAAAAAATTATTTTAGTGCCAAAAAACGTAAAAAAATAGATTTTTGCGCCAAAATCTGTAAAAAAATTTTATTTTTGGCGTCAGAAGCGAGATAACATTATTAGCGCCAAAATCTGTAAAAAAAATTATTTTAGTGCCCAAAAACGTAAAAAACCGTATTTTTGCGCCAAAATCCATTAAAAAAGTATTTTTGGCGTCAGAAGCGAGATAACGTTATTAGCGCCAAAATCTGTAAAAAAAATTATTTTACTGCCCAAAAACGTAAAAAAAAACGATTTTTGCGCCAAAATCCGTAAAAAAACGTATTTTTTGTGTCAGAGGCGAGATAACGTTATTAGCGCCAAAATCTGTAAAAAAAATTATTTTAGTGCCCAAAAACGTAAAAAAATGGATTTTTGCGGCAAAATCCGTAAAAAAAAAGTATTTTTGGCGTCAGAGGCGAGATAACGTTATGAGCGCCAAAATCTGTAAAAAAAAATTATTTTAGTGCCAAAAAACGTAAAGAATGGATTCTGGATCCCAAATCCGTAAAAAACGTATTCTGGCGCCAAAATCTGTAAAAACCGTATTCTGGCGCCAAAATCCGTAAAAAAACGTATTTTCACATCAGTAGCAAGATAACTTTATTAGGGGCCAAAATATATTTAGAAAAGGATTTAGCTTTCAAAAATCTGTAAAAAATGGATTCTGACGCCAAAATCTTTAAAAAAAAACGTTTTTTTAGCGAAAAAAATATGAATTGCGCATAAATCGTTAGCGACCAAAGCATGATCATTTTATTACAAAAGGTACAAAAAAGGACACAGCAGACCCTTGTATGCAGATTTGATAAGATATAAGCTTTGTTACCACCCACTTTAGGTGGGACTTGGGTCTCCTGGGAGGGTTTTCATTGAAAAATCGCGGCAAAAACCGCCACGAAAACGCGCCAAAAGACGTCCGGCACTTTACATAGACTCCTGTAGTAAATTTTCTGCCCTGTTCTGGCGTTTTTTAGAGCATGTTGCAAAATCACCAAAAAAAAAAACGAGCAGAAAAAGAACTCAGTGTAGACAGCGGGACGTTTTTACAATAGAAGCCTATGGAGATGATTACAGTCGCTTTTTCCAGGTTTTTAGAAAACGAAAAACGCTGAAAAAACGGACGTTTTTCTGTGCAGTGTAGACAGAGCCTAAGGGGACAGTGAAAACAAGCAACTTTGCAATTGGATGTCATTAGCAAAGCTGCCTTGTTTTCACAGTGTCCCTTATCTTGTGTTTTTATTTACACTGATATCCAGTGTGGGTCTAATCCCTTCTGATCACTCCTCCGTGCATATCACTAGCTGAGAGCTCATTTACATTCTGTACAGCCCCGGGGTTTGATTCACAGAGCGTGTGTCTGACTCAGAGTTTAGGGGCCGTAGCATTTTCTGTCTCCAAAACTAGCAGAAACAGACTTCAGCAGATTGTAAAATAGAAAAATGACAGTTTTGACCCTGTGCCTAACTCTCCTGCATACAGCAATTGGGGCCGTTCTTAAAATTCAACTTACAGCTTAAAGGGCCCCTGCCCGGTGAAAGCCTGGTAATGAAAAAAACAACTTTTAAGGGGGGGGAGGCCAGCAGTGAAGGGGGGATGATGTCATCCAGGTGGGAGGGGAAGAAACGCCCCTGCATTCACAGAGCTGGGAAGCTGAGAGAAGTGTGACTCAGCCGAAGTAAGGAAGCGATACATCCCCTTTAAGAGATTTGCCAAAGGAAGGAGCTCCCTCTATCTTCCATCAGCCCCCTGCTGTATAATGCCAAAATCATGACAAATGGAAGCCAAATGACCGCCTGTGGTCTGCCTGTAACGTAGGCCCACCAGTCATGTACTGCATTGCATTACAACAGCGATCGGGTAAATGTTTAGTCCATTCCCATATTGGCACAAGTGAAAGAAAATGATTGAATTTTAAAAAGTAAAAAAAAACACACACGCCACTTTTTCCCCGTTACTAATGCTTATCACACAGAAAAAAAATAAAAAAACAAATTACACACATTTTGGCACCGCCATGTGTGTAGTAACCTGGGCAATAATTTTGTATTGCATTGAATTTGAAAGAAATGTGACTGGTCAACTTAAAATTTTCAAAGCCCCCTGCATTAAGGTGTGTTGTCACATAGTAAAAATAGTCTAAAAAAAAAAGGGAAACTAACAAGAGAACAAAGAGTGATTTAAAATAACTATATTTACTATTTTGCCATAGGCAAACTTAAACTCTATCAGTTCTCAATCTATTAAGCACTAAAACTTAACTTTTATTATATCTATATAGCACTTAACCTCGATACACACTATTTTAAAAACCCTGATTTCTAACCTCTCAATTTGTCCCTTTCTAATTGTGAAGGAATAACTCCTTTTCTATTATCAAGTCTGGTGGTTTTACCCGCTGCAGAGGGTTTCACAAGGAAATCTTATATGTTTCATGCCCACTAGATTAGGGATGATTGCCCAAATAAGGTGTTTTGGATTCCTTTTTGGAGTTAGCAAATCACTGTATATATAGGGTTTCCCTGCTAAAAGGTGGTGTTCCACCAGACTTGATAATAGAAAAGGAGTTATACCTTCACAATTAGAAAGGGACAAATTGAGAGGTTAAAAATCAGGTTTTTTAAAATATTGTGTATCGAGGTTAAGTGCTATATAGATATAATAAAAGTTAAGTTTTAGTGCTTAATAGATTGAGAACTGATAGAGTTTAAGTTTGCCTATGGCAAAATAGTAAATATAGTTGTCACATAGTAGCCACGAGAGGACAGATCAATGCCTGCATGCAGTGGCCTCTGCCTGCATAATTTTGCAGATACCATTGGCATAATTGTACGGCCATCAGCAGTGTCAGGTTGTCCACATGCTCTACTGTTACATACAGAGTGACAACTCTAGGACACATGTGACACACAGGACTGAAGAGCTACAACACTGTGGTTCCTCAGGGAACCCTTCCCAACATCCCAAACAACTGTTCAATGATAGTCATAAAGTATATTGGAAAACAGCTGTAGACAAGAGTCCAGGTTACCAGCCTGTATCATGTGCAATTGTTCACCACTCAACAAAGCGACACACATTCCACATGGTGCTGGGTCATGTCATTCCAAGACTGCGGGTCCGGGACAGAATCCCTACAGCTGACACCACTAGTTTACACAGCACAACAGCTGAAGCCTGCAAGACCGCCCTGCTCCGTATGCTACAAGAAAGTGGGGGCGACTCACTGCTCAAGAAGGCCATTATTTAGGGATAATGGGATTAGTTACTGATGAGAGATGTGAGGCATCACACCTACTACTGGTTGTGGCCTCCAATGGTTTGTCTGGGTTCTCCAAATCACTAGCAGAATACACAGCAAACTTATTACACGATAGGCCAAGAACTGACCTCCAAGGAAGCTCTGATACTTGTCCCACATGTGTAACTTCTTACCATGTCAAAATGGCAGAACTAAGAAACGCATGACTCTCTTCCTGCCGCTCGCTGTCCAGAAACATATACAAAGAATGATTGGCTTACCATGAAATTAGCCATAGCATGTGTCTATAATAGTAAAAGTAGACAGTAAGCCAACCCAAATGTATGCTCTATGTAATTAAAGGGGAACATGTAGGCAAAGGTAAATAAAGACTACAACCAGAAACATTGCTGCTCTGTTTTTGCTTTGTTTAGGAGAGAGAAAAGATTGTATCTCCTGCTTGTGAACACAAGCTTCCCTAGGTTACAGCCCTGTCCTACCACGCTTACACACTTCCTGCTGTGTGTTATCAGTAAAACAGGGGCATGTTTATCTATGTTAGGCTATGTTCACACGGCTTATTTTAGAGCACATTTTGCCACATATTTCGCGGCGTGCTGCGCTTCATACGTGGGGAAATGCGCCCCATAGTTACGGTAATCCATAGCTCCCATAGAGAACTATGGATTACGCCTCCTCACCCCGCTTGTATTGTACTCACGGGGAGATAAGTGACATGTCGATTATTTGCGGTGAATACGTGCCGCGAGTAATGAATGTCAATGGGGCTGGCGGGCTGCTGGCCCCCCGCGTCGCGTGAGTACGCGCTAATTAGCGCAAGCTCCCGAAACAAACGATGTACTGCGGCGCGTACTGTACGCACCGCAGTACATCGTGTGAACATACCCTAACTGACAAACTTTAATCCTTTAGATCGCTGCAGCCTTGTGCACTACAGTTTACAATCCTCCTGCACTGATATCCCTGTACCAGGCTCGGATAGGAATAGCAGAGCTGATATGCCAGTCACTGCTGTAGAACCACCCACAACCTGAACAGCCTGAAACTGGCTGTAAGGAGCAGGCTCTGTGAAATAGCACAGTGTGAACAGCCCTTTAAGAATAATCCTGACAAGGAGAAAAACAAGTTTTCTGACAAGCACCATGTCTAAATTAAAAATAAAAAAAAACATTTAAGAGCCCAGAATCAAGGACAGATAGGCAGTAAAGCACTTGTGTTATGTCATCAACATATGCCACTGGTGGTGACTCCAGAAGAAGGCCAGTGACCTTTCCAGCCATGTCTGTTCTAGTAAATCCTTTTGTTTCCTGTGATATAACTATTCTGCAGCATCTATTATAATTC
The DNA here is from genome assembly GCA_025379985.1 of Phyllomedusa bahiana. Lineage (NCBI taxonomy): Eukaryota > Metazoa > Chordata > Amphibia > Anura > Hylidae > Phyllomedusa > Phyllomedusa bahiana. The sequence goes on along the minus strand of JAODAL010001467.1, from coordinate 208,628 downwards.
TGTATTATGATTTTTCTTACGTTGTTCCTTATAAAAATGTATTATTGAATCTGTCAAACGGGTGTTGCCAACTAGGGGTGTGTCCCTCTAAAATCTGACATTGTCCACTCAGTGCTGACAGTCAGTGTGAGCAGGGACATACCTCTGAAAACTGGAATGGTAACCCCCATTTGACAGATTCAGTAATAAATTTCTAGGAGGAATCACAGAGGAACAGCACAACACAGAGATATGAGAGAAGATGCTCCAGGAGTGTTATCTCACAGGGAACACATGTATTAACTAACAATGACATGTCAGGAGGCGTCACAGGTCCTCCTTAAGGGTATGTCCACACAATGTTTTTGGATACGATTTGGGATCCGTGTTGGATCCGAAAATCGAATCCAAAAACGTAGTGTTGATCAGATCGAACACGTATCAAACATGCAGCTGTGTGTTCGGATGCATGTTGGATGCTGCAGGATCACACCCTATACTTTAAAATAGGGCTCCTGCTGCGTCGTTCGGACCAAGAATTAACACGAATTCTTGGGAAGGATCCGAAAGACGCAACGTAACACGCATCAGCGATCAAATTGGAAAAGCCCAAGTTTTTCTTTGCGGAAACATTTTTTTTTTTTTTTTTTTTTTTTTTTTTTTTTTTTTTTGTTTTTTTTTTTTGTTTTTTTGTTTTTTTTTGGGGGGGGGGGGGGGGGGGGGGGGGGGGGGGGGGGGGGGAAAGTAGACACGCTCAGCGAACTCTTGTCCCGACACGTTTTTTTGAAAAACGTATGTTGAGACGTGTTAGCAAACCCGTAAATCACCATCGTAAATATGTCCACTGAGCAAAAGCCGTGTGAACATACCTAAGGTTTGCAGCTAAATGTACTAGTCATCACAGGACTATGATACTCCTGCTGCCTCTTTAGCTAGACAGTGACCCAAATATATGTCAGTGCTACCTAGCTAATGATGTACATACAAGATCACACACATATACTCACTTATCAGCATCAACAATTGCTCAACTGTTCTACATTATCAGCAAAAAAGCATTCTCAGCCCTCCATGAGCCTCCTAAATTCTGTACTTTCAATAAAGTGTGGCCAATGGACTAGTAGGAAGAAAGTGGACAGATATATTGTTATAGATTTACTTCACTGTTGTTAGACAAAACCATATGGGCAGATGACAGGATACAACACAATAATGTTTTGTATTGTAGGACATAGCTTTCCATACTAGTGCCCTTGAAGGTATGACCAGTTATATGTATGGCCGTCTTCCAAAAGCAATGTTTGTTTGTATAGCTCCTATGTATCTAGAACAAAAAATAAAGTTATTTTAAAACTAGTCTTTGCTAAATATATTCTACCTTTCTGTGTGTACAATTCCTTTTCAGATCTATGTGTCTCCATGGTAACAGACCAAAAACAAACCTAGTGTACATGACCCAGTGGTCACTCTCTTTTCTCTCCCCTACCTATTAATAATGTATATTCGCAAAGAATAGGGGACAGATGGAAAATACAGGAACAGAAAAAAAACAGGCTTGTTACCATGGAGACACAAAGGCAAATTTTATCAAAACTGCTGCAAGGAAAACTGAAGTAGTTGCCCATAGCAACCAATCAGTTGCTTTAAATTTGTAAGGGGCTTCTGAAAAATAAAGTTGAAATCTGACTGGTTGCTATGGGCAACTAATCCAGTTTCCCATCACATTAGTATGAATAAACCCCACCAATTGACTGTATAGAGCTATAGACACAAGACAGTAGGAGATTTTTAAACATGTCTATTTTCATAAGTTGATTTATTTTTTATTTTTGGATACCGTGAAATAATAGAAATAACATTAGTTACAAATGTGCAATAAATCAAGTAAAAGTCAAAATCCTTATATTAAAAGCGCTCAATCTCTGCTAGTCTGACACCTTACTGGACCTGTGCATGCTGACAGTGATGTATACGGGACTGCTCAATGCTTAAGAATGGCGTTGTATTGGATGAACAGTAAGATTGTTAGCTGATGTGATCACCGTCATGTCACCCTCTCTAAAAACACCATGATGTCATACTATAGGGACTTCTACAAATGTAGCCTCTGAAAACCTATATAGCTTAATGTGCTTCCCAGACATCCAATTTTTCCTTCCAGGTGCAATATGACTATAAATTCCTGTGAGTAAGTAGACGATACCTTGTAAGCCAGCAGAATTAATACATGTCAAGGGACCGACAAGTGGTCCAGTTTCCAAGGCTTTCCATGCTCTCAGCAATTCATGAAGGGGTAAGTTAGTGGGGGCGATTGTAGAATTTTTATTGGCAGCGCTTCCACTACTAATGAGAGATGCATGATGGGTTGTTAGTAGGTACAGCTCATATATTTAATACAATGAAGGTGTAAAAAGGCCGCAAACCTCTAAGATTGAGATAGATATATACACACACATATATATTATATGTATATAAACCGTAAATAAATAAATATATATATATATATATATATATATATACACATGTGTATGTGAATATGTATCTATACATGTTTAAACATATAAATATATATATATATATGATATATATACATATGATATATATATATATATATATATACACATGTGTATGTGAATATGTATCAAATATATTAAATATAACATTATATTATTATATACATATAAGATATATATAGCTTATATATATATATAGAATATAATTTTATAACTATATAATATCTGTATATATATATATATATATATATATATATATATTATATAATATATATATCATATATATTAATATAATATATATATATATATATATATATACATATATATATGGAACATAATCAATAACATCTTGTATTTTCACCTAATACAATGTCACATTCAATATATTCTGTAAGAGATCCATAGTCTTCCTTTTCCCTCTGAATATTAATGCGCTTATTGTATACTTCATTCATCAAGCTGCCCTTTCTCTGATTTACAGTTTTCACCATTGGCTGACACCAATGCTGGATTTCATAGTCCTTTTAAACTGGAAACAAAAGATTTCCTGTCAAGCAAAAAGAGCTTTTTGTATTTTTTATTTTACAGCTCAGTACAGTTAATATTCATACAGCAGGGTTGTCTGTTCAGTACAAAGACCAATAGGCGATGACTATACAATGGTGGGTTATCTACTGTATTCATAGGTGATCTGCAGGACTGGCCATTGGTTGGTTGGTGACAGATGCCCCTTCCCCTATTTTATACCATTTCATGCCCAAATGAAACTCCTGAACCAGTGAACTAGAAAATAAGAAATGCATCCAGTGCCTCTGAATCTCCATAGGCTTCGGCACCAAGAATGGGAAAGCTCTGGATGACAAGCCTGTCAGTACTAGTGGTGCCACCTTCAGCAGTTACATGTGATATTCCTTGTGCGATTGCAAAGGTCGCACAATCCTAAGGCCGCCCTGGTGACATACAATTCATCGGGTGTGATATAGTCTAATTCTGCGCAGCAATAGTAACTCTTTAGCCCTGGGTTTACTGGAGGGCTATGTCCCATTTAACGCTAATCATGAGGCATCTGTCCTGTATAACTGTATACTTATAGTATCTCACAAAAGTAAGTACACCCCTCAAATTGTGTAATTATTGTATTACATCTTTTCATTGGATAACGTTGAAGATATGACACTTTGAAACAATGCAAAGTAGTCAGTGCGCAGCTTGTATAACAATGTAAATTTGGTGTGCCCGCAAAATAATTCACACAGCCATCAATGTCTAAACCTCTGGGAACAAAAGTGAGTACACCCTTAGGTGAAAATAGACAAATTGTGCCCAATTTGCCATTTTCCCTCCAGGGTGTCATGTGACAAGGTATCAGGTGTCAATAAGGCACCTCATGTCAACATGGCATCTCATGGTAAAGAACTGTCTGAGGATCTGAAAAAAGACTTGTTGCTCTACATAAAGATGGCCGAGGCTATAAGAAGATTGCCAACACCCTGAAAATGAGCTGCAGCAGGGTTGCCACGACAATACAGCGATTTAACAAGACAGGTTCCACTCAGAACAGGCCTCGCCTTGGTCAACCAAAGAAGTTGAGTGCAGGTGCTCAGCATCATATCCAGAGATGAGTAATGTCAGCAGACAGGGGTTAAATGGGTAGTAGTCAGCCTGTTAGTGCTCAGACCATACACCGCACACTACATCACATTGGTCTGCATGGCTGTTAACCCAGAAAGAAGACTCTTCTAAAGATGATGCATAGGAAAGCCTGCAGTTTGCTGAAGACAAGCAGACTCAGAACATGGATTACTGGAACCATGTCCTGTGGTCTGATAAGACCAAGATAAACTTATTTGGTTCAGATGGTACCAAGCGAGGGTGGCAGCAACGAGGTGAGGAGTACAAAGACAAGTGTGTCTTGCCTACAGGAAAGCATGGTGGTGGGAGTGTCATGTTTTGGGGCTGCATTAGTGCAACCGGCTGTGGGGAGCTACAGTTCATTGAGGGAACCATGAATGCTAATATGTACTGCGACATACTGAAGCCGAGCATGATCCCTCTCTTCAGAAACCAGACTGCAGGGCAGTATTCCAACATGATAATGACATCCTCAAACGAAAGGTGGAGAAGTGCAAGGTCTCTAACATCCACCAGCTCCGTGATGTCGTCATGGGGAGTGGAAGAGGATTCCAGTGACTACCTGTGAAGCTCTAGTGACCTCCATGCCCAAGAGAGTTAAAGTTGTCTCACTACATTGATTCATCTAATTTTAGTCCTGTTATCTCAGTTTCAATTTTGAATTCAGAGGCATGTTTACTGGCTTCTACTGGCCTGCAGTGACGAGCTGCTGAGGACACCAGGTCTGTAGCTATAGCGACCTGTACTGGCAGCCTATCAAGAAAAATTGAACAGGTCTGTAGCTATAGCGACCTGTACTGGCAGCCTATCAAGAAAAATCGAACAGGTCTGTAGCTATAGCGACCTGTGGAGCTGATGCAGCCCATACAAAAGGGAATATCTAAGAATAGGTAGGACACTGTTAATGGACATATATTGCAAAGTGACTTGTTTATGCAATCCTTGTAGTTAGACAACCCTTTTAAGGCTATGCTGAAAAATAATAGAGGCCACACAAAAGATTGACACTTTGGGCACAATTTGTCCATTTTCACTTAGGGATGCACTCACTTTTGTTGCCAATGGTTTAGACATTGATGGCTGTGAGATGATTTTTAGTTTACACCATGGGCCACATGTATGAAAACTGTCTATGTCTAAAATCCACTTTGTTGCCCATAGCAACCAATCAGAGCGCCCCTTTCATTTTTCCTTTTTTTTTTAACCATAAACTTTTTATTGGTCAGATATAAAGTCGTACAAACAGAGTACAGTATATGTCATTGTAAGACCAAATTTCAACTTTTATCCCCAAAACACAACCTTTCATTTTTCCAGAGCACTGTATGAAATGAAAGGGGAGCTCTGATTGGTTGCTATAGACAACAAAGTGAATTATAGACTTAGACAGTTTTCATACATGTGGCCCTAAGTTTACACTGTTATACAAGCTGTACACTGACTAATTTACATTGTACCAAAGAGTCAAATCTTCAGTGTTGTCCCATGAAAAGATACAATATTTACAAAAATGTGAGGGGTGTCCTCACTTTTTTGAGATGCTGTTTATGGATAAATGACTGAAGAAGGTACAGAACTGAACATGACCACAATTCCAGCAAATAAAGGAGATAAATCCTCACATGACAAGTGTCCTAGATGTTTTATCAGTCATTCACATATCTTGCTACAATCATGGTGCTCTTCCCTGGAAAGTTCACTCAGCAGCAGAAAAGGAAATGGAACAATTGACAAATTATTGTTATATGCTACAATAGGAACAAAAAGGGACCAGGAATATGTGTGTTAGCGTGTCTGTGTATGTGTGTTTAGGTGTGTGTGCATGGGTGTTAAGTGTGTGCATGTGTGTATGTATGTGTATGGTTTTTAGGTGTGTATATGAATATGGGTGTGTGTATGTAAATGAGTGTGTATGTATAGTTGTATGTTTGTGTGTACGTATTGGTACGGGTGTGCATGTGTGTACCTGTGTGTGCAAATTGTTATGTATATATGCGTGTGTGTATATGTGTGTGCATGAGTGTTCACGTGGTCATATTTTTGTGTATATGTTTGTGTGTATACAGTACACACATAAACATCCTAACATACACACACAAATGTGCACATACTCACACATATACACATAAACTTCCAAACATTCACACATAAGTTTGGATGTTTATGTGTATATGTGTGAGTATGTACACATTCATGTGTGGATGTTTGGATGTCCATGTGTGTATATGTGTGAGTATGTGCACATTCGTGTATGTTTGGATGTCCATGTGTGTATATGTGTATGTGCACATTCGTGTATTTTTGGATGTTTATGTGTATATGTGTATGTGCACATTCGTGTATGTTTGGATGTTTATGTGTATATATGTGAGTATGTGCACATTCATGTATGTTAGGATGCCTATGTGTATATATGTGAGAGTATGTTGTGTACAATCGTGTATGTTAGGATGCCTATGTGTATAAATTTGTATGTGCACATTTGTGTATGTTAGGATGTTTATGTGTATATGTGTGAGTATGTGCACATTCGTGTATGTTAGGATGATTATGTGTATATATTTGTATGTGCACATTCGTGGATGTTAGGATGCCTATGTGTATATATTTGTATGTGCACATTTGTGTATCTTAGGATATTTATGTGTATATGTGTGAGTATGTGCACATGCGTGTATGTTAGGATGTTTATGTGTATATATTTGTATGTGCACATTCGTGTATGTTAGGATGCCTATGTGTATATATTTGTATGTGCACATTCGTGGATGTTAGGATGCCTATGTGTATATATTTGTATGTGCACATTCGTGGATGTTAGGATGCCTATGTGTATATATTTGTATGTGCACATTTGTGTATGTTAGGATGTTTATGTGTATATGTGTGAGTATGTGCACATTCGTGTATGTTAGGATGTGTATGTGTATATGTGTGAGTATGTGCACATTCGTGTATGTTAGGATGTGTATGTGTATATATTTGTATGTGCACATTCGTGTATGTTAGGATGCCCATGTGTGTATATGAGTATGTGCACATTCGTGTATGTGTGGATGTTTACTTGTATATATGTGAGTATGTGCACATTCGTGGATGTTAGGATGCCTATGTGTATATATTTGTATGTGCACATTTGTGAATGTTTGGATGTTTATGTGTATATGTGTGAGTATGTGCACATTCGTGTATGTTAGGATGCTCATGTGTGTATATGTGTGAGTATGTGCACATTCATGTGTGGATGTTTGGATGTTTATGTGTGTATATGTTTGAGTATGTGCACATTCATGTATGTTTGGATGTTTATATATGTGAGTATGTGCACAATCGTGTATGTTAGGATGCTCATGTGTGTATATGTCTGAGTATTTGTGTATCTTAGGATGCCTATGTGTATATATTTGTATGTGCACATTCATGTATGTTAGGATGTTTATATATGTGAGTATGTGCACAATCGTGTATGTTAGGATGCTCAGGTTTTGTATATTTCTAATTTTTGATCTTAGGATGCCTATGTGTATATATTTGTATGTGCACATTCCTGTATGTTAGGATGTCCATGTGTGTATATGTGTATGTGCACATTCGTGTATGTTAGGATGCATATGTGTATATATTTGTACGTGCATATTCGTGTATGTTAGGATGTCCATGTGTGTATATGCACATTCGTGTATGTTTGGATGTTTATGTATATATGTCTGAGTATGTGCACATTCGTGTATGTTAGGATGCCCATGTGTGTATATGAGTATGTGCACATTTGTGTGTGTTTGAAACAAGGTAGCAGATGTCTGGCTACAATTATCCATCTGACAGCACCAAGCATCTGCAGAGACATAGCTACACAGGATTAAGATACCTGAAACCGATCACTGCTACTTTATGCCATAATCGAGGGTTCAGTGGTCAAATCGAGCAAAAATTAAGACAAAGCAGGAAAGAGTCCCAATCCACAGCCATACATCAGCAGGTCTAGATATAATATCTGAATGACTCTGCACTTTCCACTGGTAGAGATCCCCGATAGCTCCATTGTACACAGCCCCCTGTACCATGGAACTTCTACTAACAAAGAATCACGTGACTTGTGCCATGTGGGTGAATGCACTGCCAGGGTGCGGTATAGGAAATGAGGGCAGCGCTCTGTGACACCTGCCTGCTCCAATATTCTTCACAGCTCGGATTCATGCACAAGACGTAAAACAACGCTCTGAAATCCCTTGGAAGAACGGCCAGGGAGAAAGCTCATCCTAAGCAAGTAGCTGAGAAGCCCAGTGTAATCTCCCAGCAGTGACGGCATGATCCACAGGCAACAATAAAAGGGCAGGGTCTTACCGAGCTGCAAGCAGATTAGCTGCATCTTGTCAAAAAGGCAATTAGTGGCTGGGCACTGCCCCTCCTAAGACCATAATGGTATTACCCTGGGCCTGGCTGCCTGGCACCTTGTACCATCTGTGCACATAAGCAGCCAAGTAGAGAGTCGAGACAACTGGCAGTGCCAATACAACCAGGATGGAGACTCCTGATATCCTGCTGGTAAATCGAGCATGGCACAGTGACAAGATCTCTCCACTATTCTATAAGGTATGCCAGGCTATGCAGGGCAGTGCCAATACAACCAGGATGGAGACTCCTGATATCCTGCTGGTAAATAGAGCATGGCACAGTGACAAGCTCTCTCCACTATTCTATAAGGTATGCCAGGCTATGCAGGGCAGTGCCAATACAACCCAGTTGGAGACTAATGATGGTCTGGTGGCTTTGTTTTGTCGTTGACCAGGTTATCCTTTATCCAGGCCAGTGTCAAAACTACCAGGATGGAGACTTAAGATGTCCTGCTGCTAAATAGAGCAAAAGAGAAATGGCACGGTCTCTCCACTATTCTGTAAGGTATGCCAGGCTACTCAGGGAAGTGCCAATACAACCAAGATGGAGACTTGTGATGGTCTGGGGTATGCCAGGCTATCCTTTATCCCGGGCAGTGCCAATATAACCAAGATGGAGACTTGTGATGGTCTGGGGTATGCCAGGCTATCCTTTATCCAGGGCAGTAGCAATATAACCAGGATGGAGACATGTTGTTCAGGTAGCTATTATATGGGGTATGTCAGGCTATCCTATCCTCTATCCAGGGCAGTGTCAATATAACCAGGATGGAGACATGTTGTTCAGGTAGCTATTATATGGGGTATGCCAGGCTTTCCTATCCTCTATCCAGGGCAGTGCCAATATAACCAATATAACCAGGATGGAGACTTGTGCTGTTCTGCTGGCTATTATATGGGGTATGCCATGCTAATCAGGGCAGTGCCAATACAGCCAGAGTGGAGACTTGTGCTGTTCTGCTGGCTATTATATGGGGTATGCCAGGCTTTGCAGGGCAGTGCCAATACAGCCAGAGTGGAGACTTGTGATGTTCTACTGGTAAACAGAGCATGGCATAATGACAGCGTCTATCCACTATTCTAAGGTATGCCAGGCTATGCAGGGCAGTGGTAATACCAGGATGGAGACTGGTGCTGCTCTGGGGTTATTTCTTGGGGTATGCCAGGCTATGCAGGGCAGTGGTAATACCAGGATGGAGACTGGTGCTGTTCTGTGGCTGCTATATGAGGTATGCCAGGCTATGAAAGGCAGTGGTAATACCAGGATGGAGACTGGTGCTGATCTGTGGATATTTCTTGGGGTATGCCAGGCTATGCAGGGCAGTGGTAATACCAGGATGGAGACTGGTGCTGATCTGTGGCTGCTATATGAGGTATGCCAGGCTATGTAGGGCAGTGGTAATACCAGGATGGAGACTGGTGCTGTTCTGGGGTTATTATTCGGGGTATGCCAGGCTATGCACTCGCTATGCAGGGCAGTGCCCCCTCTGTGCTGCCTTATCTGCAGTAACTGACACTCGCTGGCTGCGGCTATTTTAGGTGAGTGCCCTTCTCCCAGCCAGCGTGGTGCCCTGTGCCCAGTACCTTTGTATCTCTCCAGCACGTCCTCATAGGCCTGCAGGTATTCCTGTTCTTCAGTGCGCTGCTGCGAGGACGACGAGGCACTCGCCATATAATAAGCCATGGCTGAAGTTCGCGCACCGGCTCCCTGTGACCAGCGGACACCCCGGCTACGGCCAGCAGCACAGACAATCTGAGCCGAGAGGGGGCGGAGGGAGCTGTCACCGGACACGCCCAGTCTGTCCCAGTCCTCCTCCGGGCAGTGGCCAGTGTCCCAGCTGTCACGGCTCTTCTCCGGGGGCTCACTGACAGCCTCGGCTGCGCATGGACTGGGCGGTGTCCGGGGCATTACACAGCTCTTCTTAGAACACCCCCCGCTCTGAGAGACTCGTAGTACCGCCCACCGCTATAAAACGCTGCGCGCTGAGCCCTATCCCTCATTGGTGCTACTGGAAGCATCTCCTCGGCTCCTGTCATCCCTCTGGGGAGACGTCTGAGGAGATGCTGTGTATAATGCATATAACAAGCCCAGTGCACACGTGTCACCAGCATACACCACAGCGTCGTACACCCCGTTATGACCCAGTTCTGCATTCTAGTCAGGCATTCTTTAGTCAGTTCTGGCTTCAGGAAAGCTGGGTCACAGCCAACATGGCCGCTAATGTCTATAGAGTGGGCAGACTCTTGCTCATGGCTGTCCCTCAGCTGTTCTATAACACGGCTGAGGAGAAGGAGAATTGTTATTTTATTACTGAATAAAGTGGAATGGCCTCACCCTCTGGACCATCCCTCATGCCCACACAGGGGAGCTCCATGCCAGGCAGCACAGGTGCACAGCTAGCGGCTGCATGGTATTAATAGCCAGGGCCTGGCACATACTATACATTGTGGCACCTCTCAGCATCAGGCCATGGTGGTCAGCCAGGAATCAGCACATGGTCCTGCGTCCTGAGAGTTTACTGTTGAAGGTTGTAGATTGTGGGGTCCTCTCTCCCCTTAGTGTTATTACTGCATCTGTTTTGGTCTTATATTATTATTATTTTATAACAAAGTAAAATTGATGTGAGAAGCCTGGAAATGACATAATCAACATTTTCACCATTCATCATTATTAAAAATTCTGCATCATTTTTGTTTTAGCTGCTCCCTTAGTGATTCATAGTGCACAGCTCATCTCCAGGGGATACGACCAGTTACAAGAGCTCCTAAGTTCTGGCTGCCCATGCTCAGACATCACCTCTCCTCACAAGCAGCTACTATCAGTCTCTTCCCTGCTTAGTAATCACACACACTCCCTGCTAAGCAAGTGTTCAACCCCAGGTTCTGTCATTCTACTCCTTAGTAATTAGACAGTGCAAATAAATAAAAAGATCAGGTATGTGCATTGAGACAAAAAGCAAACCCACATGTTTGGCTTCTGTAGGGATTTGAACCTATGTTGAGACTGAAGTGCTAACCACTTAGCTACATTGTAATTATTCACAGCTCTTTACATAAACAGACCTTTGTTTGACTGGAGTGAGCACACTGTGGAGAAAGGCATGGTGATGTCAGCTTGTAGTGTCACATGATATGTCGTTCAAACAAATCATACAGGTCCCCCTTTAGGGCACACAAAGCTGAATCTGGATAAACAAGACATTAAATGCCTTCAAGGCAAAACCCCGTTAATATTTACTTATTTCTACTCCTATAGAATGTATAGCTCCCGAAATGGAAGGGTTTGTGCGGTATATTATTATTAAACGGGTTTTTGAAGACATTAAAAACCTCCATCTCACCTCCCACTGAGCTAACATAGAAGATTAACCCATACTCACCTCTCCAGATACCACTGTTCCAGCGCTGCCAGAGCTCCATGTTCCCTCCTGGTTCCTCACTGATGACATCACGTTCATGGACCATAGAGCAGCTTGTACAGCATCTGACCACAGAGGCCAGTGATTGGGTGCAGCATCATGGGATCCATGAACGTGATGTCATCAAAAGAAGGGGGTAACACTAAGGCCATGTTCACACGGCTTAAAATGGGCCGTATTTCGGTCCGTAATTACGCGCCGAAGTGCGCAAATTACGGGCTGAAAACGGCCCATTCATTACGGTAATCCACAGTTCTCATAGAGAACTATGGATTACGTCTCCTCTCCGCGCCCGGCGAATCCGCCGGGCGGGGAGATAATTGACATGTCACTTTAATAGCGGCGTATACGCGCCGCTAGCAGTGATTGTCTATGGGCCGGCGAAGTGCCGTCCCCCCGCTACCGCCCCCGGCCACACGGCGTAATTGCAGGACGTAATTACGTCCCACAGTTAAGCCGTGTGACCTAGCCTAAAGCTCTGGCAGCACTGGAATGGTGGTGATGGAAGAGGTGAGTCTGGGTTCATTTAATATTTTAACACATTGGGAGATGGTAGAGAACTGAACTTTTCATTTCTATTCTGTCACCATACACCGTCTCCTCTGTTTCTTCTCTTTACTACCTCCTACGATCAGCTCAAGATCTCTGCAGCCACTGATTGGCTGCAGAAGGCCCGTGCCATTGAGATGACTCCTGCAGCCAATCAATGGCTGCAGCAGTCATGAGATGGCCGCAGCCAAGTGTAATACAACAATGGGACATAACTTACTCAAAAAACACTCCAAAGGCCATATTCACAGCTCAATGGCTGGACTAGACTGAACTCAGTAACAGGCAATTCTGGCCCATATGCTACTTGGGGAAAAATAAACAGGTGCAGCTACACTCACCGGCCACTTTATTAGGTACACCTGTCCAACTGCTCGTTAACACTTAATTTCTAATCAGGCAATCACATGGCGGCAACTCAGTGCATTTAGGCATGTAGACATGGTCAAGACAATCTCCTGCAGTTCAAACCGAGCATCAGTATGGGGAAGAAAGGTGATTTGAGTGCCTTTGAACGTGGCATGGTTGTTGGTGCCAGAAGGGCTGGTCTGAGTATTTCAGAAACTGCTGATCTCCTGGGATTTTCACGCACAACCATCTCTAGGGTTTACAGAGAATGGTCCGAAAAAGAAAAAACATCCAGTGAGCGGCAGTCCTGTGGGCGGAAATGCCTTGTTGATGCCAGAGGTCAAAGGAGAATGGCAGACTGGTTCGAGCTGATAGAAAGGCAACAGTGACTCAAATAGCCACCCGTTACAACCAAGGTAGGCAGAAGAGCATCTCTGAACGCACAGTACGGCGACCTTTGAGGCAGATGGGCTACAGCAGCAGAAGACCACACCGGGTGCCACTCCTTTCAGCTAAGAACAGGAAACTGAGGCTCCAATTTGCCCAAGCTCATCGAAATTGGACAGTAGAAGATTAGAAAAACGTTGCCTGGTCTGATGAGTCTCGATTTCCGCTGCGACATTCGGATGGTAGGGTCAGAATTTGGCGTCAACAACATGAAAGCATGGATCCATCCTGCCTTGTATCAACGGTTCAGGCTGGTGGTGTGGTGTCATGGTGTGGGAATATTTTCTTGGCACTCTTTGGGCCCCTTGTACCAATTGAGCATCGTTGCAACACCTTGTGGAATCTATGCCACGAAGAATTGAGGCAGTTCTGAAGGCAAAAGGGGGTCCAACCCGTTACTAGCATGGTGTACCTAATAAAGTGGCTGGTGAGTGTAATTGCTGAGCAGCAGCTCACACCCCCCACCACTAGGGGAACAATTAGATGATAAAAAACTGCACACTAACTTAATACCTCTGGTCACACAGGTCATATCTGCAGAAAAATTCACAGTTAAAGGGGTTGTTACACTACAAAGAATAGCTTTCAAAATGTAGGGAACACTAAATGAAGACGTTTTCCAAATATATTGCTTTGTTCATTTTTTTGGTTAAGGAGCTACAAATGATTTTATCACCTTCTGTGCTCTCTTTAGTTCCCCAAGTGACCGACCTGTGTACTCCTGCTCCCCTGCTGTTTGTTCTATCTGATAGCAGGAAGTGATGTCATCACACAGGTAGTGGCCAGCAGTGAGAGCTTGTGTGTTATCTGATCTTTCAGTCAAAGGATCGTAATTACTCTACTGTTTACATTAGCTCAGAAGCTTCTCCTGACCTCAGAGAAGGTAATTTATTTAATCTAGACTAATAAACAGTGAGATCTGAATACACGGAGCTCAGATGCTAATTGCAGACAGCTTGACCAGGAAGTGACAGAGCAAAGCAGCATTATTTCATTCATGCATCCTATGAAACTTTGAGATAAGACAACCCCTTTAATGGGGATTTTTCTACATTGACTTCAAAATAAGAAGGCATTCAAATCAATGTGGAAAAATCCATAACAAACTTGTCACCAGTTGGTGCAGGTTTTCAAGAGTGTTAAATCTCTGTTCAAATGGTGTGGATTTCGCAGCAGATCTGACCTAAGTGAACATACCCTTTCTCCCAATATTGGGAGCCACTGTGGATGTTTGCACCCAGGTAGCTTCAGCTCCCTGTTCCAAAGGGCCACATGAACTCTCTCAAGGTTTCTTGCTATGAGTACCTCCAGTATGTCACTCTTTACAGTGTGATGAGGCTCCTGGGCAGATGTGCAGTAGAATACTTTGGGGTACCGCACAATTACCAGAGATTTATTCCAGATCATTTCAGAATGCTTTACCCCTAGTTTTGCCATAAAATCTGCACAGTACTGCAGTGTGTGAACCTCAATTTACATCCATGCTGAAGATTTTCAGCTGTAGAAGGTCTCTTCCTTGATGATGGCAAAACTTCCCATTTTCAGACATTAGCTAAAGGTGAAAGCAGCTCTAGCCAGCCTAGAAGACATGCACAAGCTGTAAGAAGGCTGAATGCAGCTCACTGCTACAAACATCATGGCTGCAGACGTCAGGACCATGAAAATTTTATTTAGATGAAAGCTTAAAAAAGAAAAAAAATCCCTTGATGCTACATAAATATTTTATGATTGGAAATTTCCTTAATGGTAAAAGCAGATCTCCAGCCTTCTCTACTGGAGACCCATGTCGCACTGCATTTCTGAGGCAGAACGTTATCCAACACAGAAAAATGAAGAATGACAGGTTTTTTCCTCTTCCATTCAGCAGTATGGAGTACCTGCCAGACACATTCACTTTCATGCAGTACACCTCTGCTGAAGGTGGTAATGGAATCTCCAGGGAAGATTTTGGATTACTATCTACTTTTATGTGCAATGGGCAACGTAGTAGTTTGAACCCAGGTCAAATAGTTTTTGGTGGAGGCAGAAAATAGTAATAAAGTAAATATTAAAGACCACAGTTGGAGAGTCCTAAATGATTGTTTTGTTTCTACATCATCCATGCAGAATTATTAATACTGTCTAGTACTCAGACAGTATGTACTTAGATTCAATAGTCTTACAATGTGCCAGATTTATCAATTTTATGTTTAAACTGCCTAGCTCAAGTTTACACCACTCATTAGTTGTGCCATCAATTGCACCAAAGTTGTGTTGCATGACAGCACACTTTAAGCCACATCAACAAACCATAAACCACTCCCATTTTAACAAGGTCATATCTCTTTTGTTGGATAAAGAGCAGTGTCTAAAATCTGTCAAATAGTCTCCAAAAATATGGGAATCTAGCAAGAGAACAAAGAGTGACTTTTAATGACTATATTTACTATTTTGCCATAGGCAAACTTAAACTCTATCTAGTTTTCAATCTATAAAGCACTAAAACTTAACTCTCATTATGTACAACACTTAACCTCAATGCACACTATTTAAAAACCTGATTTCTAACCTCTCAATTTATCCCTTTATAATTGTGAAAGAATAACTCCTTTTCTATTATCAAGTTTGGTGGAACACCACCTATTAGCAGGGAAACCCTATATATACAGTGATTTGCTAACTCCAAAAAGGAATCCAAAACATCCCACTTGAGCATTCATCCATAATATGATGGGCATGAAACATATAAGGTTTCCTTGTGAGACCCTCTGCAGCAGGTAACACAGTAGAAAGAGGTAGGAAATCACAAATTAAAATGTCATGCCTGACCTCCCCAACATGTTTCACCAGCTAACTGGCTTCATCAGCTTGGTGAGAAGGCAACAACTGTTGGTGTAATTATTATTAGATGTAGGAGATGGAAGGAACACAAGATGACTGTCTATCTTCCTTGGTTTGAGGCTCCATGCAAGATCTCACCTCTTGGGGTAAGGATGATTCTGAGAAAGGTCAGGAATGAGCCCAGACATACAAGGTAGGACCTGATTTATGACCTGAACAGAGCTGGCACCACAGTCTCAAAGATTACCATTAGTAACACACTATCTTGTCATGGATTAAAATCCTGGCACAAGGTCCCCCTGCTCCCGTCAGCACATGTCCAGGCCTCGCTAATGACCACCTGCTTGATCCAAAGGAGGCATAGGAGAAGGACAAGTGGTTAGATGAGAGCAAAATATAACTTTTTGGTATCAGCTCCACTCCCTGTGTTTGGAGGAAGGAGAAGGATGAGTAGAACCCCAAGTACACCGTCCCAACCATGAAGCATGGGGGTGGAAACATCATACTCTGGGGTTGCTTTTCTGCAAAGGGGACAGGACGACTTCACTGTATTGAAAGAGAGGGTGGATGGGGCCATGCATTGCGAGATTTTGGCCAACAACCTCCATTCCCCAGTAAGAGCATTGACGATGGGTCATGGCTGGGTCTTCTAGCAGGACCCAAAACACACAGCCAGGGCAACTAAGGAGTGGCTCCGTTAGAAGCATTTTAAGGTCCTAGAGTGGCTTAGCAAGTTTCCACACGTGAACCCAATCTAAAATCTTTGAAGATTGCTGAAACTCAATGTAGCACAGCGACATCCCCGAAACCTGAAAGATCTGATGTGGAGAAGATCTGTATGGAGGAAAGGATCAAAATCCCTGCTGAAAACCTGTTTCCGTACCAAATATTAAGTTGTTTTCTGTTGTATCAAATATTTATTTCATACAACAAAATGCTAATTATTTAAAAATTATACAATGTAATTTTCTGGATTTTTTTTAGATTCTGTCTCTCACAGTTGAAGGGCACCTACGATAAAAATTACAGACCTCTCCATTCTTTGTGGGTGGGAAAACTTGCAAAATCGCCAGTGTATCAAATACTTATTTCCCCCACTGTATATAACACAGGATCCACCAAACTCTCCTATAAATGGGTCCCCTCCTGTTCACAGGTTTCTATGTCCATGTAGTTGCTGTAATGGATCTCTCTAATAGCTGTTAAATGCCGTTTAGGCAATATGGCTGCCCTCATAATCATATAGAGACAACAGAATTGGAAAATCTAAAAAACAATGCAAATGGCTAAGAAGAAAAGAATATGTATCGGTATCTTGTTTTAATTATTAAAAAAAAAAAAGAAAAGAAATTGGTGGTAGATTTCCCTTTGAATTACAATCCCTTCCCCTTAAGTCACACCCTTTTTTGGATATGGTGCAAAAGTGTCTAAAAAATGTCAAAAACACATAATAAGTACAGTGTGAAGCATATACAAGAGAATTTTGGTGCAAATGTGACAGAATTCTGACGCAATTGCCATAGCAAATGTGCATAGTATGCATAGCAGCTGTACAAATAAAATGCTAAGAAATTTTTAATTACCACCTACTGCTAAGTTGCATCATTATTTATTTTGATGCAATAAGATTATTTTAAAAAGTAGGTATTAAAGTGTATAAAGCCTTTAACTTGGAAAGTCCTTCCATTTACACAGAGTCCTGGGGTGTTCATAAAAAAATAAATTTAAAAACAAGTGAACTAAATAATTTTTCTTAGTTTCTTATTTTTATCATTTGTTCTTGTCAATTTCTTTAACTGTTAACTGAAGTACATTTCTTCCCTACACCTTACTATGTATAACCTCTATTGAAACTCTTATAGGGGTTTTACCATCTTGTAAACCCTCTCTAAAGCCAGTTCATATTTTGCTATAAGCCAGCCTCAGAGAGCTAGTAGATGGCCATGCTTGAACACCTCTCCCCCATTAAGTTGTATAGGTGTACAGGATATACCAGAGCACACTCAATCAGCTATACCTGAATCTCCCACAGAAATAAACAGAGAAAATTGCACCATCCTGGTCATCTCCCTGCTCTCTAAGGTCGGCTCATAGCGAGCTACGAACTGGCCTTAGAAAGGGTTTTAGAAGATAAGAAAATCCTTTTAAAGAGTTGATCCTGAGTAAGTGCTCTTGACTGTACTTGGAACTCCCATTGAAATAAACAGAGAAACACACATGCACAGCAACCTCTTAATTCACTCCGTCCACAATATAAACAACAGTAGGGGGTAACGGGTTAAAAGAATTTTCTCACCACTATTTCAATGAGTTTTAGCAGTTTTGCACTCACTCTTGTCGCCTCAGGCTGTGGGTGGTTCTATAGCAGTGATTAGCATATTTATATTCTAGGGAGTCATTACTCTGGCAGTGCAGGAGACTGTTATCTCTAAAAAGATAACAGATAAATCCATGCTTTTTAGTCCTCAAAGCACATGTACCTTTCATTTAGTGAAGCTAATCTTGTTAGATATTATTAGTTTGCTTTGATCTCAGTCCATCAGTGGGGTGACATCACTCCCTGCTCTTAGCTAATCAGATAACAGATGTCCCTGCTCTCAGCTAATCAGATAACAGACATCGGTCTAGTATGCAGATAACCATTCAAACCTGTGTGCACTTCATAGCACATAGGCTCTCTTATCTCATGACTAAAGTAAAATCTATTGACCAATGTATTTACAAAAAGTCTTCATTTAACTGTCCCTTTATGTTGAAAGCTAATCTTTGTAGTGAGAAACCCCCTTTAAGTACAGGTTCCAGAGGTTGGACGTTTATGTCAGTCCTGAAGATATACCATAATTGTATAGGATAGGAAGTTTAATTTCTGAGAATAAACTAAACTCTTAGTTTGAATCTGTTCCCCTCCCTTCAAGTCTTCCATTCTAAGAATGCTTCTGAAATGAGGTGTTATAGTTGATTTTTGTTCCCTGAAGGTATGGCAGCTGTTCTAGTACTAATGAGTATGGCTGAAGCAAAGTGCCAAACCACCCCTACTAGTGCATTGTTCCATTTATAACAAAATATCTACTGTGTGCTATATTATTTCTGGCTCAATTGTGACATAGTGGGGCGCATTGTGAAAATAATAATTTACTGGATGTCTGAAATTCCACAGTTCAGAGCTGGAATGTTTGAGAATTTGATGTCCACCAGATTTTTAGCTTGCAATATATTGCACACGCTTTATAATTTGCGCACATGACCACTTATACCACACTTCAAAACTGAAAACCGTTGGACACCTTTACATAAAGCAGATCCCAAATATGTAAATAATTTGTCATTTCTGTTTGTACTATTTTATACTTAAAGGGGTTGTCTCACTACACTGATTCGTCTTACCTCAGTTCTGTTTTCTTGGTTTCACTTTGAATTCAGGGGCGTGTTTACTGGCCTTTACTAGGCTGCAGTAGAAGCCAGGTCTGTAACTATAGCAATCAGTGTTGGCAGCCTATCAGGATAGATCAAACAGATCTGTAGCTATAGCGACCTGAGGAGCTAATGCAGCCCACAGAAGAGGGGATATCTAGGAACAGGTAGGAAACTGTTAATGGACATATATTGCAAAATGACTTGTTTTTGCAACATCTTTAACATAAAAAGCAATCCTTGTAGTGAGACAACCCTTTTAATATAGACATTATATCACACTGTGTTTAATGTGTTCATATGTTTCCAGGGTGGACAGAAGAGAAATAACATAATGCAAATTTTTAGGAAAGCACTATTATTTTATGGAGAAGATAGTTATGTAGTAAAACAGGCATGTAAGGATATGCCACAGGTCACTTTCACCTTGAAACCACTGTACACCACAAGGAATATGACAAGAATACTACCACTTGGTTTCAAACTACTCTATGTAACGATATGTGATGTAGAAAGTTGAAAAAGTTTGTATGAGCAGGTGAATTCTGCCTTGTTCAATGTTGGTACCAACGCACTCAGAAACTCCCCTTTTATTTATTTACTTCAAACGTTTTTATTCCCTGGCACTTAGCATTAAAGACATACACTCACCGGCCACTTTATTAGGTACACCATGCTAGTAACGGGTTGGACCCCCTTTTGCCTTCAGAACTGCCTCAATTCTTCGTGGCATAGATTCAACAAGGTGCTGGAAACATTCCTCAGAGATTTTGCTCCATATTGACATGATGGCATCACACAGTTGCCGCAGATTTGTCGGCTGCACATCCATGATGCGAATCTCCCGTTCCACCACATCCCAAAGATGCTCTATTGGATTGAGATCTGCTGACTGTGGAGGCCATTTGAGTACAGTGAACTCATTGTCATGTTCAAGAAACCAGTCTGAGATGATTCCAGCTTTATGACATGGCGCATTATCCTGCTGAAAGTAGCCATCAGATGTTGGGTACATTGTAGTCATAAAGGGATGGACATGGTCAGCAACAATACTCAGGTAGGCTGTGGCGTTGCAACGATGCTCAATTGGTACCAAGGGGCCCAAAGAGTGCCAAGAAAATATTCCCCACACCATGACACCACCACCACCAGCCTGAACCGTCGATACAAGGCAGGATGGATCCATGCTTTCATGTTGTTGACGCCAAATTCTGACCCTACCATCCGAATGTCGCAGCAGAAATCGAGACTCATCAGACCAGACAACGTTTTTCCAATCTTCTACTGTCCAATTTCGATGAGCTTGGCCAATTGGAGCCTCAGTTTCCTGTTCTTACTGAAAGGAGTGGCACCCGGTGTGGTCTTCTGCTGCTGTAGCCCATCTGTCTCAAAGTTCGCCGTACTGTGCGTTTCAGAGATGCTCTTCTGCCTAACTTTGTTGTAACGGGTGGCTATTTGAGTCACTGTTGTCCTTTCTATCAGCTCGAACCAGTCTGCCCATTCTCCTTTGACCTCTGGCATCAACAAGGCATTTCCGCCCACAGGACTGCCGCTCACTGGATGTTTTTTCTTTTTCGGACAATTCTCTGTAACCCTAGAGATGGTTGTGCGTGAAAATCCCAGGAGATCAGCAGTTTCTGAAATACTCAGACCAGCCCTTCTGGCACCAACAACCATGCCACGTTCAAAGGCACTCAAATCACCTTTCTTCCCCATACTGATGCTCGGTTTGAACTGCAGGAGATTGTCTTGACCATGTCTACATGCCTAAATGCACTGAGTTGCCGCCATGTGATTGGCTGATTAGAAATTAAGTGTTAACGAGCAGTTGGACAGGTGTACCTAATAAAGTGTCCGGTGAGTGTATGTAATAATTATATTCTGACCCAGAGGTGTAAAGTACAGGAGTGTTCCCATGTACACTTTTCAGTTGTGGGTCAGCTCATAACTTGCTAAGAGCTAACCATCTCAAAGAATGGGGAGGCTGGCAGCTGTTCTCCCAATTCATTTGAATCAGGAGGTCACCCTCCCCATTATTTTAGATGGTCATCTTGTGGCGAGCTGCACGCCGACCTGCAGTACTGAAAACTGCTTATAGGAAAACCCCTGTAAATTACACCTCTGGATCACAATATCATTTTTACATTTGTCGTTAAGTATCAGAGAATAAAAACTTTTCCAGAAATCATACCACAGAAACATAGTTGTTTCTGGCAATGAATACATGTTTGATTACAACAAAATGATAAGTAAGGGTATGTTCACACAGCGTATTTGCGGGGCGTACCTTGGGGCATAAGGCCATGTTCACACGGCTTAAAATGGGCCGTATTTCGGTCTGTAATTACGCGCCGGAGTGCGCAAATTACGGGCTGAAAACGGCCCATTCATTACGGTAATCCACAGTTCTCATAGAGAACTATGGATTACGTCTCCTTTCTCTGCTCGGCGAATCCGCCGGGCGGAGAGATAAGTGACGTGAATTACCAGCGGCGAATGCGCGCCGCTGGTAATGAGAGTCAATGGGCCGGTGAAGTGCCGCCCCCTGCTCACTCCCCCGCTCCCGTCCCGCCCCCGTTCACACGGCGTAATTGCGTGGCGTAATTATGTCCCGCAGTTAAGCTGTGTGAACATGGCCTAAGTGTGCTACAATGCGCCAAAAGTACGTCCCGCAAATATGGTAAAATCATAGCACTTCTATTTACACGGCGTGGTTTTACTGTCGGATTTTCAGTCGTATTTTGAAACAGTCTGAAAACCGACTGTAAACCATTCCTAGAGACTTCAATAGAAAATCCGAGCTGTAGTCTACACAGCTCGGATTTTCCTACAGTCGGATATCTAAAAATTTAGAACATGTACATTATTCCCCCAGATTTACAGCGGAAAATGTACCGCTCCAGTGTTCAGGGGGATTTCTGAATCCAAAAACGGGTCGCAAAACATCCCAAAAAACAAATAAAATACTGCTCGGATTCTAATTCAGAATCCCACCTGTATTGTATCTGTGCTGTGTGGCCCCAGTCTTTAGTTTTAGAAACTGATCTTTTTAGGATTTGAACTCCCTGCTCCCTTGTATTGCTTTACTGCTTTGACCATTCATCTTTGAACATGTTTGCTAATTCATCTGGATTGTCTTACCAGAATAAAGGCGAGTCCTTTCGGACTTCTGGCAGAGTTCACAAATCTCTCAGGTGCTGGTTCAGACCCACTGGGAGCTGGCTGTCATGTACATCTAGGCTCCAGTTTGCAATAGCCATGGTTGTAGCTGGCTATTTAACTCCCTAGATGCCATCAGGAATAGCTGCTGCGGCATCTACAGTAGTTGATTAACAGATGAAGGGGGTTACCTCTGTCGACCATCAGCAGCATTGTATCGTGATCATAGGATGCCAAAAACTTCTATGGCAGCCAGAGCCCAGAATAACATCATGTATGATGCCCACTAGGCACTGTGAGAGTGTCATCAGCATTATACATAATAAAACATTTATGTATTGCTATGTATTATAAAAGTGATGTATTATAAAATTTAAACATATAAAAAAGATTTAAAAAAGTCCCCGTTTACTGGTCACTTTTCCAGAACTCCCCACTATTCCTCTCCATCACTTCTTAAAATGTCTGCTTTTAAGGTGATGTTTTCTTCCCCCTTCCTTCTTCGTCCTTTCCCACTCCTGCCTTGTTTATGTGTCGTGTGGCTGTGTTGTATGAGAGTATACTCCGTTTGTCTTTATGTTGTCTTCGTCCTGTTATTTGGCTATACAATCACACATTATTGATTTATGATTGTTCTATGCCCCCTGCGTGAAAGGGCATCTACAATTTTTCTCTCCTTCATTGTATTGGTACAATATTGCACTTGTGTTAGGAGGAGCACCTCATCTTTATTTTTACAGGTATTTTGAAACGTATGCCCCTACCTGTAGGTTTTGTTTACTATTTGTACCGATCTCTCATCGTTGCTGCCTTAATAGTATCGGTATTGCCATTATACTACTATGACTATGTGTTTGTATACATTTATGGCCTTTTTATTTATTTATTTATTTTTTTTATATTTTGTGCTTTATGCATGCTTGAATATTTGAATATCTGATTCTTTGATTTGTTCGTTAATAAAAATGTTCTTGAATTTAAAAAAAAAAAAGTCCCCGTTTAACAAATACAAACATTTAATTTTATAAAAAATATTTGTTTTTTTTTAAAAAAAAACTACTTATAGGTATCGCCTCTGTAACAATACAATCTACAAGAATATCATGCTTTTAAATCTTTAGGGTGAATGCCCCAAAAACATTTCAAAAAATGAATTACATTATTTGTTAATGCAGCCTTAAGAAAAAACAGAACAAAAAACAATCAAAAACTCTGCCCCAAATTGGTATCAATAAAAATATCAACGTATCCTACAAATAAAGAGCCCTCACACAACTCCATCAACAGAAAAATAAAAAAGGCATGACATAAAAAAATTATTTTTTTACGTGGCAACTGAAATCTATGGATGTCGGTAATAGCCTTTAAAAAGAGGTGGGGATTCGACCTGTAAAAGAAACCACAGCTTGTAAAAAAATTTGTATGGCGTGTGAATCTTGCTGAAAACTATTTTTACAAGTTAGCAAGTATGGCTTTTGGCTAGTGTATTTGAGTGCAGATGAAAGCAATGGCCATAGGA
Organism: Phyllomedusa bahiana; assembly: GCA_025379985.1. Taxonomy (NCBI): domain Eukaryota; kingdom Metazoa; phylum Chordata; class Amphibia; order Anura; family Hylidae; genus Phyllomedusa; species Phyllomedusa bahiana. Next base: position 184,438 of record JAODAL010001467.1, on the reverse strand, counting down.
GTTTGGTGGAGATACAGTGATGTCACTAACAAAGCCATGCGGGCATTGGTGATTGTGCTGTCCGTTCTTAGCCGCCAAATTGTAGGATCCCAGCCTGGCCATGTACTTGCTGCACCTAATGATCAGTTAGTGGACTGCACATGCTTTGTGGTTAATTATATTAATTGCTGCTCTACAGAATTGTACTTCATGTGCCTGATTATTCTGCCTTGTCAGTTATCTAGCTTTCCTGAGCACACCTAGGCCTATATCATGAATCTTGTACTTCTGAACACAAGTCTGTACCTGGGGACTGAGTTTGAACTTCTACCTGGATTTCCTGAGTTACAACTGCAGATTGTTGTTCCTATATTGCAAGTCAACTGTGTTACTTTTTTGCATTGCAATCTAACTCTGTTGTTCCTGAGTTGTGAATCAGAAAAAAATTAATCAGAAATGGAACCAGACTGGTTAAAAAAACAAATACTGTAAAAGTTATACTCACCTACTTGTCCCGTGCCGCTGCCACTCTAGAGCTCCTTGGTGATCTGCTCCTCCATTAATTTACAATGGAATGAGAGCCTCTCCCTCAGTGGCGTTGCTAGGGTCCCAAAATATCCGGGGCCCGGGGCCTTGTGTTACGTTTTGCTCAGTATAGCGGGGTTCACACGCCATTTTTCACATGAACTGCGGATGTATTTTTACAGAGGAAAAACTGTGGCCAGCGCGTCCCTCTAAAGCTCTAACCGATATTTATTCTCCCCAGAACCGGTATTAATAGCAATCAATGAGAGCTATGAATTACCGTAAAGTCGGCCTGTATGTCGGGCGTATTGAAATGCAATTACACACTGAAGTATGGACCGGCATTACGTCGTGTGAACATACACAGCGTATTTGTGGGGCATAACTGTGCTGTAATGCGCCCAAAGTGCACCCCGCAAATCCGGTAACATCATAGCCGTGAGTGCTGTGATTACCTGTTGCTTTCCCTGGCACACAGAACCCGCCCGTAAAATAAGTGACATGCCACAGGGGGAAACGTGAAAGTGGATGGGAGGTGGCCGGAGCGCTACTGAAATTATACACTGGAGAGTGCGTATTTCCAACAGCAGGCGTATAGCGGTGCGCACAGGTATGTGTCACCATGCGCTGTGTGTTTTGGAAGTAAGCACTGTTCAGCGCGTACTTCCAAGAACAGGGGGGGCCGGTCCATTCAACTCCACTATCAGCGCCGTGAAGAAGTGACCTGTCACTTCTCTCCCCCGGTGTATAATATGTGCGTATTGTACGCTGGGGGAGACGAGACATAAATCATAGTTCTCCATGAGAACTATGAATTACTGTAATTGTGGCACGCATGTCGGGCGTATTGAAGCGCAAATACACGCTGAAATGCGCCCTGCAATTTACGCCGTGTGAATATACCCTTAGTCTGGCTGCAGCAGCTAAAAACATACTCAACACTGACAAATAACAGGTATAAAAAAAAGATATTCAAATATAATTAATCATCAGGTTGTAGTTTACATGTGTAAGGGACACACCGGGCACTATTATCTTTAAGTGATGTGAACGAGGTGATATTGTGGATATGTGTATATACACAAATATACATACACATATATACAATACACATGAGCACACATATACAGTATGTACACACATACATACATATATACATACACATGAACACACAGACATATATACATATACATACACACATATACACACATATACAGCAAACATACAAGGTGAAGAGTAAAAATTATCCAAAACTTTATTTCACATGGTGTAAAATTCAAGTAATGAAAAATATGTAGACAGAAACACGATACAGATGCTAACGCGTTTCGGAAATAACTTCCTTATTCATAGCATGCCAAGCAAAGCTGCACTCTAACATATATAGTCCAAACTAATTAGTCACGTGTGCAGCATGATCACAAGAAATTAACCCTTGACATCTCACAAGTAAATGAATATATGAACACACAAGTTTAAAAAACATCATTTGTTAAAAACATTTATCATAATTCTGTCAAAAGCATATAATAAATCAAAAAAGCGCAAAAACCCTTTTTAATACTGATACATGAGATCTTGTCTTTTATTTAACATACATATACATACACACGTATACACACTCATACACATATTTACACACGTATACACATACATACACAAAGACATATATACAAACACATGAACACACAGACACATGCACACATACCTTCAGTACAGTTCACAGTCACGAAGATGATGTTGTTTCTGACCCCATTGTCCTATGTACTGGTCTCTACAGTGAGGTGACTCACTCACTGGAGACCTCCAGGATGGGCAGGAGATGGTCTGGACCCGGAGCCGAGATCACAGCACAGCAGGGGGCGGAGCCTCTCCCTGCTGGACAGTGTGCTGTGCTGCACTTCCTGACAGTTCAGTATGTGACAGGCGTCCCCTCCTCCCTCCTCAGCTCCGTCATCTCCTGCAGTCGCCCTTCCCCTACCTGCACTTAGCAACCATCCTGAACTGTATGTGCGTCCTCTGGACGCACATACAGTTCGATAGATCGTCGGGCTCCAGGCTCGCAGCAGCAGCCTGAAACCAGACGATCTCAAGAGAAGAACCTGGAAGTGAAGAGGAGCGGATTTCTGGGGAGCTCTGGAGCAGCAGCTGCGGGAGACATTTTTGTATCCACCCTGGCCCCGTTTATGATTATTTTTTTCTGCCCTTTTAACTCCACATGCTTATAATTGAGAACTGTGTTGTTTCCCCATTCTAATGAATTCCAGATTTGAGAACCAGCATTATTACCCAGTAATAGTCAGACCCGATACGGCGTCTGGTGTAGGCAGAATCACCCAATGTCACGGCTCGCTTTTCAAATCTATGTTTTGCATGGCATTGTTTTCAACCTCCATGGACAGTTATCTGAAGTGAAGTGAAGTACCAGAGTTAGAAGTGCCCAGTTATGTACTAATTCTAATATTGCTGGTGATTCATCTCAGAAATATATAAATTACCTGCTTTACCTCAAAAGCATGTACTGTGGGTTTCTTAACCAGTGCAAGATTGTTTCCCTACTAATGCCTCTCAGTTCTCTATTGAGGCCCAGGATGGTGTTCGTTATTGTCTTGCCAGTTAAAGGACCGTTTACACGGCACTGGACCGGTATTTGTCCGGTTTGTGTGCCGTCCCCACAACCGCGGGGGGGACTGCTTTTCTCCGCGATGAGCTGAGAAAAGCCCTCCCCATTCACAAGCACATATTCCGTCCGAAAACCGGACGGATGAATGTGCAAGCCGAATGCTTTTCGGGTGGCCGACGGGTTTTCCCTAGCAGCCCGTTGTGGTCATTTGGGGCCGGTTTTTCAGACGGTCTGCAAAACCGCAAACTGTCTGTAAAACCGTCCGCAAACCCGTGCCGTGGGGACATGCTCTAATAATGCACAGCACTGGACATCCAACTATGTGGAACAAGACCATGCCGTTGTGGACTAACAGGAGGACTTCCCTGCAGGAATGAGCCTTCTAACCTTCTACTACAAAAAACAACAAGAACAATTTCCAAAAGGGCATAAAAGATAATTTTAACTACAAGAAAAAAAATCACCCTTTAAAACATCACTTTTATTCCATCTATTAAAAAAAATTCTAATAGCAACATTTTAGGCATACCACCTCAATACTTAATTATTTTACTCACCACCTCCTGGTTATCGATACTGCAATCAACACCAATACATTGATGAGCAAGTTCGGGTTCCTGTATCTTCAATATGTTCACGGAGCTCCAGGGTATAGTGAGGAGCCAACTTAGGGGTATTTTTGCGGAGTCGCTCTCATCAGGGTGGGTGCTCTGCTAAGGGCAAGACATGGTGTTTCTAGATTCAGGGATAGCTTATACCAAATTTACTGTATCCAAGTTAACAGTATGTATGAACATATTGGAGATACAGGAACCCGGACTTGCTCATCAATATATTGGTGTTGATTGCCGTATCTATAACCAGGAGGTGGTGAGTAAAATAATTTAATATTGAGGTGGTATGCCTAAAATTTTGATATTAGAATTTTTAATTTTAATAGATGGAATAAAAGTGATGTGTTAAAATGTGATTTTAACATAATCATTACCTGAAAAGATGTAGAGGTACTATGATGTAAGTGAGTAAGTTGCCTCTACTATGGTATAAAGTAGCTCTTGAAACCAGTATTAGGGACATTCTATTTATTTCTTGAAATCCACTTGCCTAGGAGAAAACTATATACGTGACAGTGCCTCTCTGGAAGCTCAACCATTGAAGCTCATGTCAAACATTTTCTGTGCTAATATTGCTTCCAATATGGAATTGTTGCATTAAAGAGAAATCATTTTTTATGGGCTACCGTCTTCATAGCTGAATTCTTCTCTGTGAAATTGTGTATTCTCCTACTCTGCAGCAGAGCTACACTGCTGTAGGACATTTCCACTTCAGAACAACATCACTCATTTCTAGTAGATTAACAAATCACTTTATGTAGAGGTGGCATCTAATCACAATATAACATTAGTGGTATCCATTTTACTGCTAATGTTTATTAATGGAGGTTGTGAATCTCTGTGCTTCACCTACGTTTTACATAGTGCTAAACATAATCCTTGTAATAGTACAAGTACACGAGCTATGCTCTGCCTAATGCAGTACAGCTAAGAGCTAATTAATTGACTGTAACTTTCTTATTTGTATTGACTGAAGCGCACAAGAAGACCCTTCTCCTTTTCACTGCTTTATTTTCTACAATTACTGTGACAGATGGTCCCAGCTGTCACTCACTCTCCTCCCCTCGGCACCTGCACAGTGGGCACAATCTGTGGTGCAGGTCACTCTGCTTCAACAAACATACACTTCACTGACTCATCCCAACAGAGCATTTTTTAGACAAGGTAACAAGTATATAAAAGTCACTGCAAAAGAAAGATCCCCAGCCTAGAACATAACTTTTAACAATATTATTTTAAAAAGTCCCAAAACTGAGTAATTCAATTACATTGATTAATACATTATTGTTTTTGGAAGGTAACATGTATTTACTTTGTTTTCCCGGCTATCATCAGATCTCAGTAATGAACAGTTTTATTGTGATCGCAATCTGAAATGAATAACTTTTCCAACCATTCTTGTTTATACACATAAGATCCCATCAGATCCCATATTAAATACTTATTGTTTCAGTGTACTTGTTCATAATAATATTTGCTGATACTCTACCAACAGGGAACTATATGACTATGTTATCTGCTACTATGTGTCATTTCCTCAAAAACATCATGCCCAGTGAGTCATTAAAATGTCTCATATGGACTCTTCTCACTCTATCCTTATTATACTCCAATTGAATTTGCTGGGAATACATTGTATAGCTTTGCTGGTTAATGCATGCTGGGAGTTTACTCTTACATACTCACAGTTGCTTTGCATGTTTATTAGGCACTGGGCCCTTATAAACTATTTGTAACCTTCCTACAAGCTGTTGTCTGATCACTGTTAGAAATAACAAAAAGTATAATAAACCGCATCATGAACAGAATGTAACTTTACAGACACTTCTCGTATAGATACAAAAAGGTTTTCTGTTTTTTTTTTTTACAGGTAATTACCCTAATGCCCTTTCACACTTGTTGTATACATTAATTCTCCCTTGCTGTAAAAATGTTCACTAGGTCAGAACTGGATTTATGCCTCCCCCTAGAGGCAGACTGCTGCCCTGAAACCTCCAGGCCTGTTAACATGAAGCCAAAATAGTTAAGAACTATAGGGTTTAAACAGCAAGTGTTTAAAGAAAAATTTGTCTTCAGTTTTACAATTAATTGTATCATATAATTTATGGAGAAACAAAAAAAACAGTTATAGCAATTTCAGAGAGCTTTGTTTTTATAGGGTTTAAAGTGCAGTAAAATTGGCATGTTATATTTATGCTCCTGGTCAAAATGTTTACAGAGATACCAGGTTTAGCATAGTTTTTATTACAGTGGGTTGCAAAAGTATTTACTGTATACCTCTTGAACTGTTCCTAATTTTTAAACATTACAGACGCAAACTTAAAGGGGTTTTGCCTCAAAGGCATTTCATTTCTGATTTGTCCTGCTTCAGCTCTCAGTGTGGTCAAAAGGAGGAGTGTATGATTTGTTTCAACTGTATATCGTGATCCGGCAGGCTGACATCACCATGCCTTTCCTGACAGTGTGCTTACTCTAGGCAAACAAAGGTCTGTTTATGTAAAGAGCTATGAGTAACTACAATGTAGCTAAGTGGTTAGCACTTCTGCCTTTCAGCATAGAGGTCCTGCAGTAACCAAATGTGGATTTTTTTTGTCTCAATGCATATATCTTTTTTCTTTTTATTAATTTGCACTGTTTGACTAATTACTAAGGATTACTGAGGACAGGAGTAAAATGACAGCACCTGGGGTTAAACACTCGCTCAGCAGGGAGTGTGTGTGATTACTAAGCAAGGAATAGACTGACAATAGCTGCATTAGAGGAGAGGTGATGTCTGAGCATGTGCAGCAAGACTGAAGAGCTCTTGTCACTGGTTGTATCCCCTGTAGACGTGCTGTACACTATGGATTAGGTAGCAGCTAAAACATAAATGGTACAGAATTTTTAATAATGATGAATGGTGAAAATGTGTATTATTTAATTTGCAAGCTTCCCAGATCACTTTAACTTTGTGGAAAAACCCATTTAAATGTATTTTATTGATATTTTATGTTATAGAGCAACACAAATCAGCAAGTATTGGTATAGTGCAAACTGAAAAGTGTGGCGTGCATATGTATTCAGCCCTTTGCACGTTGATATGCGTAAATAAAATCCAGTGTGACAAATTGCCTTTAGAAGTCACCTAATTAGTAAATAGAGTAGATCTGAATGTAATTTATTCTCAGTATAACTATAGCTGTTTTGTCAAAGAAGAGGTTTGTTGGAGAACATTAGAGAACAAACAGCATTATGAAAACCAAGGAATACATCAGGCAGCTCAGGTCTAAAGTTGTGCCAAAGTTTATTGCATGGTTAGGTTTTAAATAAATAGCCCAAGCTCTGAACATTTCATGGAGCACTGTTCAATCTATCATCTGTAAATGGAAGGAGAATGGCACAACTGCTAACCTACCAAGACAGGGCTCTCAACCTAAACTGACAATCCAGACACGGAGAGCAATACTTAGAGAAGCAGCCAAGAGGCCCAGAGTCACTCCGGAGGAGCTGCACAGATTCACAGCTTATGTGGGAGAATCTGTCCACAGGACAACTATTAGCTATTGTCTGGGCTTTATGGAAGAAAACCTTTTGAGGAAGCAAGCCATAAGAAGTCCCGTTAGCAGTTTGTAAAAAGCTATGTAGGGGACACATCAAGCATGTGGTGCTCTGGTCAGATGAGACCAAAATGTAACTTTTTGGCCTAAATGTCAAATGCTATGTTAAAGAAACCAGACAATGCACATCACCCTGAGCACAACCTGATGTTTTGCTTCAGCAGGGACTGGAAAGCTGGTCAGAGTTGATGGGAAGATGGATGAAGCTAAATACACAGCAATCCTGGAGGAAAACCTATTAGAGGCTGCAAAATACTTGAGACTGATGCGTAGGTTCACCTTCCAGCAGGCCAACAACCCTAAACATACAACCAAAGCTACTATGTAATGGTTTAAATCAAAGCATATTCATGTGTTAAAATGGCCCAGTCAAAGACCTAAATCTCATTGAGAGTCTGTGGCATGACTTGAAAATTGCTGTTCACAAATGTTAGCCAACCAATCTGACTGAGCTACAGCTATTTTGCACAGAAGAATTAGCAACAATTCCAGCCTCTATATGTGCAAAGCTGGTAGGCACCCCAACAATTTGCAGCTGTCATTGTGGCGCTTAAGGGAACCTGTCACATGGGTTGTCCCCCCCGGGTAGGGCCGCACAAGACGTGTAGACCTTGTTTCCAGCGCTTGTCCCTTATTCTGTAAGAGCAGAGTTTTAGAGCATTTACCCCTCAAATTTTATTCATGAGCGTTTTTACCCACCCCCAAAAGGGTAGCTCCGCCCACTGAAAGCTATTCACATGTTTATTTCAAAAATAATGGGTTTAACAGTTGAGGTAGGCGGGGTAGCCTCAGGTGGGCGGGTTTGAAAGAAACTGACACTCTGAAGGACTCTTCGAATAATCTTCGGGCTAAAAACTGCAGATTTGAGCATTTAAAAAACAAAACCTACAGCATCTTACAGGATAAGGGACACAGCGCTGGAAACAGCAGGTCTGACACTAGCTTGTGCTGGCCTCAGCCAGGGTGGCAAAAAATATGTGAGAGGTTCTCTTTAAGATGGTTCTACAAAGTATTAATTCAGGGAGGCCAAATACATATGCACACCACACTTTGCAAAAATTTGAAAAAGGACATATTTTCTCTACACTTCACAAATACTTGCTACTTTGCATTGCTATTTCACATAAAATATCAATAAAATACATTAAGGTTTGTGGCTGTAACGTTTAAAAATTAGGTAAAGTTCAATAAGTATGAATACTTTTACAACCCACTGTGTGTTTTGCTAGTTTTAAAAAATACTTTTCAATCTTAAGATTTGCTTTGAATCACCAAAGCTGTATAAGGGCTTTTTCTTTTTGGTGAGCAATCTGTAGCTTTTATTAATAGCATGTTGGGGTACCAATGACTTTTTTTTTATTAATTTCTATAACATTTTTTTCCTGAAAGTTAGGGTTACTGTAAAAACACAACTATGGCATTGAGTATTTTTTATGTAAAATAAATATGATTATACAATAATACATTGGACTATATATAATAATAAAATTTATGTTTTATTTTTTATTGTTTACTTTTTTGTTATATGATAAATGGGAAAAGGTGTGTTTTTTTTTTTAATTTTAAAAAAAACTATTTCACTATTGCTTTTACTTTTGGTCCCCAGAGGGGACTCAAAGGTGCAATTTTTTATCACTTGTACAATATAGTACATTACTAATTTATTCTAGTACATTTTTAAATTATTGAAGTACTGGTTGTCTTTAGTCCTCTCTTTTTTACTGTTAAAAATAGAATTAATCTCATAATGTTACATGAAAATATTGAAGCCACTCTGGAGCAGTTTAATAATATAATACTAACATATAATATTTTGAATGCAATGGATAAACTCTTCTTTTACCTCTTCCACCGGTAAAACTCTAACCTTTTTGCCATAGTCTATTGGACTACTGGGGGGAGTAGTCTCAGTGGTGGGATTCTGGGTATGCAGATCACATGGGGAACGCCTAGGGCACCTACCTCTGCCTGTCAGTTATGAGCTGTTAGAACGTATGGAGCGGCCTCACACACTGATCCCTTTCCATACACAGCTGACGACTGTTAGTTACAGCCAGCACCTGAATTTAGCAGCTGGGACAAGAGATAACTATAATCCCAGCCGTTTAGGCCATTTGCCCTATTTGTCTGGGGCACCAAAATGCCTTGTCCTGACCCTGAGTTTGATATTGTATGTTTCTAATCCCCTTTTTTAAGTATTCCTGCTTACTACTGTTAGCGAATAACCTTACTAACCCAAAAGGGTCATTCTTTTAGGAGCTAAATTAACCAACACAGAAACAGGTTGATTGTAAATCAAAATGGCTCCGGAGAACAAACCCCGAAACCCTTTAATTTATAGACAAACTGTTACATTATATGAAATGGTTAAATTACAAGCCCGCCCTAACCTATGGAAGTACAGTTACATATCTAAATATTTGCACGTGGGCGTGAATAATTATTGATATACTTGAATATTCATACTTCTTATTAATTAATTAAACTTCAAACAAGATTCATAAATCCTCTATATGTGTCAAACTATAGTAAAACATCTTATTATTTTGCAGGTGCCTAAATGGTATAAAGGTTATGCCAGATCAGTTTCCATGGTTATAATTGGACATCTGTTCTCAAAGAGAATTTCCCGCTAGTTATAGCCTAGCTTTAAAGAAATTCAAGGCTACAATACAGTTGAGTTTCATTCTGAAAGCATCTTAAAGCAACATAGAGAATATAATCAAAAAAGACAAAATGGAATCACTTTAGCTCTGCTAGGCCTAGCTATTTATTTCAACACTAACATATCTCACTAGTCTTCTTATGCTGTCACTTATTAGGACAGATTTCCATTCTGTACATGTCTTTTAAGTGACTGATGACGTACTGGGGTCTTACCCTTCCTTTCCCTACTCCCCATTTATGTTATATTGTTAGTTCCCCAATGTTATGCCATATTTTCATTATATTTTCATTATGTCAAAAGTTTGTCATTATCAGCCAGCTGTATGGGCAACTGCTGTGATCTATTTCTGGACTATTTGTATTTTTTGTAGAATATGCAATATATTTTTTTAAATAAGTTATCTATGTCTTATTACAACATAATAGGAGTACTGTTATAGCAGGCCTCGGGGCCTTCAATAGGTCTTGACTGTCATGACAATCGAATGGCACCCCGCAACTGTGTTGCACTTTGGGGGAGGTACAGCTGATGAAAGGAGGCCCATTCTTTACTATGAAGGGCTACCAAGTCAAAATTTGACACATATCCAATCCTAAGGGCTCATCCCTATTGCAAAGGACAAATACCGGTCAGTTTATCCGACCGGTATTTGTCCTGTTTTAGTGCCGTCCCCACGGCCTCCGGGGGACGGCTTTTCTTCGCAATGAGCGGAGAAAAGCCCTCCCCCTTCCCATTCCCATTGATATGTTCATATTCCGTCTAAAAAACCAGACGGAATAATGAACACGTTCAATGTTTTTCAGGTGGCCAGCTGAAAACCCGAGCAGTGGGGACTGCTGCACGGGTTTTCCATAGCGGCCTGGTGTGTTAGTTTGCGGCCGTTTTTTCTAACAGTCTGCAAAACCGCAAACCGTCTGAAAAACCGGCCGCAAACCGGTAACGGGGGAAAATGCCAAAATCTAGTTGGCAAAACTAGCTTACGCAGGGAAATTTTTTGCCTTATTTGGCCTGAACTGTTACCCCCAAAAAGGTACGAAAAAACCCCAGAAAACTTTTTTTCAAAAACGTGGTATAGTTCTTCAAGGCGGGGTCCATGGTACATGTATGTGACTGTATGGCTTACAGGGTTCTTTCTGGCCCATGCCTTCTGCTGAGCTCAAATGAGTGACGTCAATTTAGTCTTAGCCTTCTTAAATTTTGTTTAAAGGTCCCTTTAAAGTATGCCTTTGGGATTCCCCCACAAATCAAAAATGTCAGAAATGGTTGTCACCTTGGGTTTTAAAAAAATTTTGTTTTTTTTCTTGTTGTATAAAGGGGTTGTTTTTTATTTAAAAAAAATTTTTGCTATTTCTTTATTATAAATAACATTCTTTATTCCTTTGTCAGGTAACAGAGGCCTATGAAAAGATTTACTGTATATTCTGAGAGCTTTTTCGGCACATACAGTAAATGCACGCTTCTGACGATGTGAAAGAAGCCTAAGGGTGCGTTCACACGACAAGGACTAAACCGGTCGAATTTTCCAACCGGTGTTTTGTCTTTTTTTGGCACTTTGCGGATTCAAGTTATCTCCCTTCATACTTACATGTTCTGCACAAAAAACGGGCGGAAGAATGTTCTATGTTTTTCAGACCGCCGGCGGTGTAAAAAAATTTGGCCCGGCAGAAAATCTGTGAAAGGGGGTTTTCTGGTTTGCACAAAATTTTTTTTTAAAATCAATGTAAAAAGGGTTGGGACAGTCATTTAACAGACAGTTTTCAAATCAAAAAAACCGCCTTTTAAAACCAAATAAAAACCCTTTGTGCCAGGGGGAAAAGGGCCCTAAGGGTTAGTTTACATAAAAAGGGTTTTAAGGGCGCGTCCCCATGCAAAAGGACAAATTTTTTTGGGCCGGGGTTTTCCGGCCGGTATTTGTTTGGGTTTTGGGGGGGGGGCCTTTTCCCCATGGGGAAGAATGTGCATGTTTAATGTTTTGCGGCGGGGCCCCCGGGGAAAAAACCCCCGACAGAAAAAACCCCTGAAATGGGGGGTGCTGCCGGATTTTCCATACAGCACATTGTACTCGTTTTTGGCTGAAAAAACCGGGTGAAACCTGTGCCGTGGGGAAATTGCCCCTAAGGCTATTTTGACACGGGGTTTAAACTGGGGAAAGTATTTCCCCCCCCATTTTTTTGCCGTACGCGCTAAATACGAGTGAAAAACGTTTTCCGTCATTATGGGAATCCCATTCTCAAAACATAGAGAACCCTGGATTATGTCTCCCTACCCACCTTTTAAAAAAATAAAGCTGCCGGGGGGGGGAAAAGTGAAAATGTCTATTATAGCGGCGAAAACCGGCTGCCCAGTAAGGGAAGGTTCCCCATGGGGCCCCCCGGGCTGCCCATCCCCCGCCACCCCAGGAGCTCCTGGAAAAAACCCGGGGTAATTACGGCCCCCCAATTAAAACTGTGTGAACATAGCCTTTTAAATGGAAATAGTTTTCGGATTATGCAAAGGGATTTCAAGTTAAAATCCACAAGAAAAGGGACAATGCTCACACTGTGAATTACAGCATTAATTTTCCACACCATGGATTTCAAATTCATAGTGCAAAAAAAAAAAATGGACATGCCCATTCTTTGAAGCAGACCCTTGAATTCCACATTAAAAAATAAATTTTGATATGTGTTAGTGATGTTGGCTTGTTAATTTTCCACATGATATACATACAATGCTACATTGTCTGCGAGCCAGCAATGACCAGTGACAGGCATGACTTAGAAGGCTGCTTGTTTCCTCTCAATCATTAGCTGCTCCTTCTTGCTGATTTTTGTCTGCTTATTCAAAGGGTCTCAGGAGTATTTGCTAGGCAAGTCAAATGTCTATGTTGTAATAGCATCCCAGCTGCTACTGCTAGGGTTAACCATTTCGGTGTCAGAGTGGTAATTAATCACTTGCAGAACTAAACAACAAAATTGGATTCAATGATTTACACAGTAGAGTAAGATAAAATATATAAAGCTTGCAGCAGTTGACACTTTTACATTCAGATGGTGTCCAGATGAAGGCAACACAGATCTATACAACTGTCTCTGATCCCAAGGACATTTGGATTGAATTAGCCACTGGTGAGTAAGAAGATAGTGTTTACATCCTTAGGGAATTATTAAAGCCTATTGCCCAATGGACAGTAGTTATGTGAAAATACCTCAGTTACTACATTAGCTGGGGGTTATCATAAGCCCTAAATTATTAACATTTGCAATAAACGACAAACCATTTTTATATAAGGTAATGTAACCATTGGCTATTATAATCCTAATGTGCCCCGGGCAGTTGTTAGATTGGTATTCTGTTCTGCTCCTTAAGCAAAGAAGCTCCCATTAAAGTTTATCGACCCGATAAATTTGCCCCGGGGCCCCAATTACTGCAGGGCATACTTATTGAATCTGTACAAAAATAAAGGATGCGGCATGCTGAACCTTCACCTATAAAAACAAACAATCGAATAATGCTCGGCACTACATCCTATGCTCATGGTGTATATAGAGTATTTCTTATATGAGGAAGGGTTTTAAAATTACACCCAAATTTTCTGTGCATACTAAATTTTTAAATTTGGTATTTTCTAAAATTAAATTACTATTTTTTAAAGGGAGTAAAAGGGCTGCATATCCCATAAAACAATCTCCCCCCCCCCCTTCCACCCAAATAACAAAAAAAACCCTGTTTTAATGTTGTGTCTGTCCCCCACTTGCTCCCAAAAAAGTATCTGTGCCCCAACAGAGGCACTCCGCAACCAATTTTGGTTTTTTTTGGGGCCCACAGCCTGTAGATTTCATTAAAAAGAAATTGGGGATATTTGGACATTTTGATTTACAAAATTTACCGGTTTTTCAAAACCAGTCCTGAAATAATTTTTGAAATGTGGCAGGGCACTTTACCCCTTTTGCAAGACCCAACGTGTTTGGGGAACAACAATTTTTAAAGGTAGTTAATATTTTACCTTTTCCCGGGAAAAAAAGACATTGTTTTAAATTTTAAATTTTTTTGTTTCCCAAAAAAAACGAGCAAAGATTATTTTTTTGGGGATGTTTTTTTTTTTTAATTTAAAAACCAATAATCCCCTTTTTTTGGATTTAAATTTGTTTCATTGTTGATTTATACTGAAAATTTTTCCATCCCCAAACATCAGCAAAATAACACCCAAAAAACCCTGAATTGCATAAAAAAAAGAAAAAAGGTTTATTTTCGGGGTGTTTTATTTTTTTTTGGAGAAAAAAGGTTTCCCATCCCAAATAAAAGGGGGGAAAATTTTTGGCCGGGTTTCCTAATTCAAAAAAATTGCCCGGGAAGGACCCAACTTCTGCCTTTGCCAGTTTGCCCTTTTTTCCCTGCGGGTTATCCCCCTTTCAAAAAAGGTAAATTAAACTTTGGAAACCATAAAAATAAATTTTTTTCTGCGGTTCCCTTTCGGGTTTTTGCCCCCAAACTGCTTTAAAAAAACAGGGCACTGTATTTTTCCAACCATAAAAAAATTTTATTTTAAACAGGGCCCAACCATTGGCAGACCCATTTGGACAGGGGGAAAAGCAATTTTTTCCCCCAATACGGGTTTTATAGATGAAAAAAAAGGTTGTTTAACAAAAAAATTAAATGTACTGCTAAAAAAAAGACCCTTTCCATGCAAAAGGCGAAATCCAAATTTTTTGGGGCCCTAGTCCCCAAAAAAGTAAAAAGGCTCCATTACTTTACTGGGGGTCCTTCTTATGTGAACAGGGGGGTTTTGGGCCCCCCCGGGTGCAGGGCCCATTACACGCACCCGCTTCACCCCCTTTAGTTTCCCCCCTTTGCATCCATGAGGTTCCCCAAAGGGGTTGGGGGAAAGATATGGTTTAAAGGGGATGGTAAAAGGGAATTTCCAAAAGTTTTTGTTTTCCCCCTTATTAAATTCCAGAAACCATTAAACCCTGAAGGAATGAAAAAATTTTCTTTCCAAAAAATTAAAGGGGTTTATTTTTTCCAAAGGGGGTTTATCAGGGGGTGATCTACTTTTTTAAAAAATAATTTTATTTTTTAAAATTTAAGTAAAAAGTATTATTTTGTTACGAAATGTTTTTCCCATTCTGCCCCCGGGACGGGTCAAACAAAATATTTCACCTTTTAACCAAAAAAACCCCCAATAGAACAGAATGAAAAGCTGTTTAAAAAAACCGGGACCACTCTCCTTTCCTAAAAAACCAAAATGGGGCCGTTTTTCCCCCGGGTTTTTCCACGGTTTTGGGTGCGCCGTTATTGACCCACAACTCCGCCTGAAAAGGGGGGGGGAACGGGGGGGGGGAAACCCGGAGTGCGGCGGGGGGGCTTTCCCCCCGGGCCCCTTTAACTTGCATTATCCAGGGCCCCCCTTATTGCCCCTGGTAATGTGAAATGTAACTTTTCCCCCCCGGCGGTTTCCCCAAAGCGGGGGGGAAAACGGGATTCCCCCTGTTTTTTCTATGAAGCATTGGATTCCGAAATTTACTCCACGGATTGGGCCTAAAAGGGAAAAATCCGGCCCCGGGGGTACGGCCCAATCCCCCCCAAAATAACCTTGTGAACGAGGCCTTTCGGGGACCCGTTCCCTAAATTTTAAGTGGGGCCCTCAAAAGGGGGAATTTTGAATGTATCGGGAGTTTTGCTAGCTGTCCTTTTCATATGCCATCAAAGTGCATGGTGGGAACATCCCCTTAAATGGGTATTTATGATATATAAATAGAATATGCCATAAAAGCCACCTCTCTCTTCTTTATGGATATTTTTTTCCCCATTTTGAAAACCCCCAGAAGTTTTGGGGGTTGGAATAATTTTTTAAAAGTTTTCATAATCTTTTCATTATTTTTAAACAGCAATTTTTTTTAAAAAAGCAAGAAAATTTAGGCAATTTTTGAAAAAGGGAATTCCTTTTCCATGCAATCTAAACCCCGGGGATATCAAAAGAAAAGCATTATTTTAAAAGAAGTAAATAAACCCCGAACATGGGGAAAAAAAATTATTAAATCCAAGGTTTACATTTAAAAAAAATGTGTTTTTTCTGTTTTAAACATTAAAGGGGCAACAAATTTATGGTCCAAGAGAAAAGCAAACCAGATAACAGGGGTGGATTGCCTTGAGAACATGCATGTCATGGACGCAGAAACGAGATCTGAAAATTTTTTTGTTTTTTTTTGCAGTATATTTAAGGGAATTTAAACCCCGGGGGAAATACAATATACAAAATAACGTGATCATTTTTACTTTAAAAAAATTAAATAACTGACAAAACAATAGACAAATTTAGATATCCTTTTCCCCTTTTTTGGTTTTAATTTTAACATTTGATTCGGGGGGAATTTAAAAACCCAATCATGAAAATTTTTTCGGGCCTACAAAATATCACAAATTTTAAAAACCATTTTTTCACAAACGTGCAACTTTTGGGGCGAGGTTCACATGGAATTACAAACATCCCCTGGGGCGCCACTTTACATACTTTTAACAGCACCCCGGGCCCCGGACCCCAAATTATTTTCCCCCCCCCCTTTTTTAAACCCGGACGTACTGTGCATCAAATTTAATAAAAAAATAAAAATTTTCTTTATTTTTTATAGCGCCAAATATTCCCAGCATTTTAAAAATTTTGGGAAAGGAGTGTGGGACACCAAAAAAAATTTACATTCACAATGAAAAGCAAACTTCCCAAGGGAGACAAAAGGG
This sequence comes from Phyllomedusa bahiana, assembly GCA_025379985.1. NCBI lineage: Eukaryota > Metazoa > Chordata > Amphibia > Anura > Hylidae > Phyllomedusa > Phyllomedusa bahiana. Next base: position 167,719 of record JAODAL010001467.1, on the reverse strand, counting down.
TGTGGGGGCCTGCTCGCAAGAGCTTACAATCTATTAGGGTTTCCCGGGAGAGAAAAAGGGGTTTAAAAAGGGTGCTAGATTTACAAGGGTCCAGCCATGTGACAAAAAATAGGGGGGTTTTTTTAAATTTAAATTTTTCGGTTTAAACCCTCCACCTCCCTCATATACATTAATGCCAAAAATGGAAGGATCCCTGGGGTTTTGGGGGGAAAGGGGGGGGGGGGTGTTACCCATTGGGGTTTCTGGTGGGCCCGATAAAACGATGTTTCCCACCCCCTTTTAAAAAGCTATGAAGTTTAGTGGGGCCTGATCGCCCCGGGTAGCATTTCCAGGGGAACGGGTTCCCCCCAAGTGTGAAGTTTTGGGAAAAGGGGCATGGGGGGTTTTTGGATGATTAAAGAGTGAAACCCTTTATATCACAGAAAGGGGGAGCGGGGGAGAGCGGGTAGGGGGAAGACAGAGAGAGGGGGGAGATTTTAGGGGGGGCACCGGTTTGGGGGTTTATATTGAGAGTGATGATTTTATTTTGTACCCGGGTTAGGGTTTAGGCAACCCAGTGCAGTGACTGACACGGGGTAGAGGAATCAGTATAGGGCTGGAAAAAAGGACAAGCCGGGCTCTGCATTCAACGATTGGAGAGGGGGGATTTTGGGCACAGAGGGAGACCGAAAGAAAGGGGGAGTTACAGAAAAAGTCGAGACAAAATGAATAAGGGGCAACAATGAGAGTTTTTTTTTTGTTTCCCCCATAAAAAGGAGGATTTTGGAGTTTGTTTTTTGGGGTTTGCAGTACGGGAGGGGGCGGGGGTTTGGATTAGGGTTTGAAAAAAATTTTCCGGAAATCTAGTAAAACCCCCCAAAGCAGCGGGCCCTGCGGGCCTTAGTGAGTTATGGTGGTCCCCACACACTGAAAACAAAAAGGGGAAGGGGTTTGGGTATGTTAGATTTTTTGGAAGGGACTAGAATTTTCAGTTTTAGTGGGGTTTATTTTAAAATACGGGGAGGACTGGGGTCAGAGACGCAGAAGGAAATCCCTGGTTTTTTGTAGAGAGCAGGAGTGATGTCTGGGGAAGAAGGTGAAAAATTTTGGGTTGGCCCATCAGCGTAAAAAAGAGGGTTACTGGAACCCAAAATTCTGAGGGTTTGGTCCAAGGGGGGCTGTAAGTGAAAAAGGGGAAAAGGACCAAGAACGGACCCCTGGGGAAACCCCGACAGCAAGGAAGAGGATGGGGAAAAGGTTAAACCTCCCCAAATGAGACATAAAGGGAAAGGGGTTAAAAAAGGTAAATAAAGAACCCAAGGGAGAGAGCGGTGCCCCTGGGGGGCAAATGGGGGCTGAGCTTTGCAGGGGGAAAAGTTTAAATAAAACATTTTTTAAACATTTGAAGAGAGATCCAAAGAAGCAAAAATTTGAGTATTTTCCCCTGAGTTTTGGGCTGTTAGGAGACATTGGAGACTTTATTAAAACCCGTTTCCGTGGAGTTTAGGGTGCGGAAACCCTGATTGCGGGGGGGTCAAGAAAATTTTAGGGGAAAAATAGGGATTAGGCGGAGTGGGGCCCAAACTTTTCCGGGATTTGGAGATGAAGGGAAAGTTAAACTGGCGGAAATTTTTTTCAGCGCAGGGATGGGTCCAGAGGGGCCCTTTTTAAATAAGGGAGTTATAACAAGTTTAAAGGAAGAGGGAAAAGATCCAGTAAAGAAAAGGGGAGGTTACAAAATTGCATTTTATGTGGAGATGATGGGCTGGAGAAAAAACGGGAAAAAGGTGGGGGGGAAGGGGGTCACTAGAGCAGGGGGTGGGGCGCAGACAGCAAAAACCGGGACACTTCTTTTTCTGTCGGGGGTCAAGAGCTGAGATTTGGCTTGGGATGGGGCGGGGGGGGGGAAACCAATGGGGGTTTTGTTTGGGGGTTTTAGATGAATTTTTTTGCCGGTTTTTGTAAATTTTTTTCCTCTTTTGAATTAATGGCCGGTCTTCAGAAAGGGGGTCAGAGACCGGGGGCCCTAAATTTGGGTTAAAACGGTTTGGGTTGGAAAGGGCATTAAAAATTTTTTTGGTGGAAAAAAAAGTTGAAAAAGGTAAAAATTTAGATATTCCTCCACAGACGCTCCGCACATTGGAACTTTCGTTTGGCAGATGGCGATTAGACCGTGTGCCAGGGTGTGGTTGCCTGCCCCTTTTGGTGGTGTGGTGTGGGGAGCGGTGCCAATGTGTCCAGGGGGGGAAAGATTTTTCATTATATTTTTTTTGGAGCCAGGTCGGGGGCGGGAGGGGGAGGAGTTGGGGGGGCGTGGGACTGTATGGCGTCTGTAAATTTCCCTTTGATGTTCATGGAGGGGATATTTCTGAATGGGGAAGACGGGCAGGGGGTTGGTTTCAGAGATGGGTAAAAATTTAGTAAAAATGAAAAATAAGATTGTGACAGAGAGAGTGAAAGGGGAGAATTTTAAAGTTAAGATTGGGGAAGGGTTTTACAGAAAACCAGATCAAGAGATTTTTCCCATCCTTTTGGGGGGGAGAGTTAGTAAATTTCGAGAGGCCTGGGAGAACGGGGTTAGTGAAAGGATCTGAGGGGGAAAGGGAAACAGGGGGGCACCAATAGGGATTTTTTAAAGTCACCCATGATGAAGGGGGTATTTCATAAGAGGAATGAGGGAGCCGGGCAAAAAATTTGATCCAGAAACTGGGGGGGTGAGCCGGGGTCCTTTACAGCCCGCGAGGGGGGAGGAAAAAATGGCTGAAAGAGTCGGGAGGGTTTTGGACCTCAAAGGGGGGGAAAAGTATTTGGGGTGCGGGGGAAACCTGGAAGTGCATTGTGGAGAAAAGAAATGCAAACTCCCCCACCCGGCCTGTTCCAGGTTGGGGGGGGGGGGGTGAATTGGGGCCCCATAGGGGGAGGGGGCAAGGGAAGCTTTTGTCAATGGTTTGGAAACCCAAAAGTTTTTTGTGGGGGCCTACAGGTTGGGGGATTTGGGGAGAGAAACAGGCCCAAGAACAGCATTGAGTTTGTTTGCAGAGGGTTTTGGGGCATTCCACAGAGCACATTTCAAAGGGACTGGAAAAGATTACAGGGGAATAGCAATTAGGTTAGCAGGGTTTCTATGGAGGAGGAGGTGGATGAGCAGTAATGGAGGGGGGGCCCGGGGGGTTAGGAAGATTTCCCCAAAGGAAGCAGGAGAAAGAAAAGCGAAGGGTTCCAGTGAGAGTATGAGCGCGTTTGTGCAGCAATATGTGAGCAGGTGGTCTGTGGTATTTGAAAAGGAAAAGGAGAGTGTGTGATGAACACATGGGTGAGGGAAGGAGAGAGGCGCTGATGTGGATAAGATTCTCAGGGGCAATAACTGGGTGGTAAGCCAGGAGGTAGATGGCTGCAAGAAGACAGCAATACGAGCATGGTGAATGGGGTTTTTTTGTAAGCCTAGATACTTGCAAGTAAAGGCGTTCCGCTTAGCCCCCTTCGGCCCACTTCCGGTCAAATTTTGGGTTTTTTAAATTTCAGATACCTTGATTCAGATCTATCACTTTCATATCTGGTTCACTTACAGATATGGTTCACTACTCTACATGGCTATACTGACCCAAATCTGGGACTATGCCAGGAAATCATGGGACTCAATGAGTTCAATAATTTTACCGTATTTGCAGGACATACTTTGTGCGCACTGCAGTGCAATTATGCCGTGTAAACATACCCTTTGCTCCTTTTAGGTGCTCTTGATACATGGAGGTTACTCAGCGGGAAGAGCATGGCCTCCTATGGCTTAACACATTTATTATCATTTATGCAAAAATGTGATGTAAATTATGGTAAAAAAACTAGATTTCAGAGGGTGGAATTACAACATTCCTACACAGTTAAAATACTGACACGGGCCTTTTCATTGAATTATCCAGTAGTAAAAGTTTCAGAAGTAGCCTCCATTTCAGTTTACAGGTAAAGAGACATTTTGCAACTCATATATTCTGCTGAAAACCAAAAGAGACTGAAACCTGTCTCCATTAATATTTACTACAACTGTATCCAATTCACACAGTCCATACGAGACCTCAGGCCAATACATTTTACCTAAAACTATATATTGGAGCAAACACACAAGATAACAGAAATGTTGGGATAGTGAGGAACTGACATCAAAATTATAGTACAACACTGAACTTTTCATCATACACAGGTAAGGAAATGTAACAAATATTGTGTCTCACAAGTTTCCCTAGGTAGGGACCACCTCTCTCTGCTGTAGCAGTGGCCAGATGGTCCATTGGTGAGGTCACTCCCTGCTGTATCTTATCAGCAGCACAGAAGCTTGTTTATCTTTCTTACTGACAAATCTTAACCCTTTAGGGCTCTCTAGCCTTGTGTACTACTACTGAAATCCTTTTTTTAGTGATGTTCATCTAAAAGGCTAAACTAGGAATAGCAGAGCTAAAAAGGCCAGTCACTGCTGGAGAACCATCCACAGCCTCACCAGGAAGAGAGAGCCTGAAACTAGTTGTGAAGAGCAGGCTCTGTGAAACGTCATAGTGGGAACACCCCTGTAACTTTTATTGCTATGTTTGTAATGTTGAAGAGATATGGATGACAATAGAACAAACATGTACAAATGAACAATGCAAACACACTACATGGGTTTTCAAATTCAACCTATTGATTTGTATGGGCTAAGAACATTAACCACACAGAGCCAGTATAATATGCTGCACATTAAAAAAATAGCATACACATAAAAAAAATTCATTTAGAAAAAAATTAAATAAACCAGAATAAAAGAACTTAAAGGGGTTGTCTACAAACACTGATTCGTCCTGCAGTAGAAGCCAGGTCTGTAGCTATAGCAACCAGTGCTGGCAGCCTATCATGAGGGATCAAACAGGTCTGTAGCTATAGCGAAATGAGGAGCTGATGCAGCCCATACAAGAGAGGATATCTAGGTATAGGTAGGACACTGTTAATGGACATATATTTCAAAGTGACTTGTTTCTGTAAGATCTTTAACATAAAAAGCAATCCTTGTAGTGAGACAACCAATTTAAACGCATTGGCAATGTATTTTAATGCAAAAACTTACTGGAACCCCCATTCAGAAAGGGACTGACAAACCTGATGATAACAAACATAGGCTTTATATTTGACTGGTATAGATTATACAGCCAATAAAAAGTAACATCTAGCAACTGTGCAATACATCTTAGTAAAATTGATTGTCACAAAATTATATTTTGGAATGGTGAAAAATAATACTTTACCAATAATATCTTACCATTCCCATGATGTTCCCGTTCCAATGCTTCCTCCATCCAGGCAGTCTCTGTACTCCCTTGTCCCCCAAAAACATCATTGAGCACTGCCCAATCTTACCCAAAATTGAACGCAGACCGGGGGATGGTGCAGCTCACCAAAAAACTACAGAACCACGGGCCCTTTGAACTTGTAATGGGAGTGGCAAGGGATTTGTAAGGTGAGAAGGACTTCTTTCATATTTTTTTCTGAGAGGGTTCAGAAAATTCTGCGGAAAATTTACTTTGGGCCTTATGTATAAAAACGTCTAATAAAAAAGATATCTTTGTTTCTATGAACCCAATCAGAGCCATTTTAATTTTTCCAGAGCACTTTAAAAAAAAAAAAGCAGAGTCTGTTTGGGTTGTTAGGGGCAAAAAAGACATCTTATTATTAGAAGTTTTCTACAAAGGCCCATTTGTCTTTTTTTATTCTTTTTTTAGGGGAAAACCACAAGATGCAAGCTAACTGCTGCTAACAGGTTTTAGTGGTAGTACAGTATTTGTGTATTTTAGCACATGTGTTTATTGAGACACATATATACCTAAGATTTAGATCACACAGAGTGGCTTTCACACATCAGTGAGGTTTTTTAAACTGGTTGTTAACGGCTGTGAGGTTTAGCTGAAAGCTATTTACCTGCAAAATCGGAGACCATGAGAATTCTTGTTTTCTTATTTTTTTTAGCAGGATGTATCCTAAAGAGAAATTTAAAGGAAAGCTGTATAATTCTCTTTTTTATACTATGACTTGGGGACTTCATACGAATATGAGAAAAAGTAGAGGGCTGCTAAAAAGCAAAGGCTCTACCTGTTAGACTCTCATATCAGGGGCATAGCTCGGGATATGAGGGGCATTATTGGTACTGACCCAAGCAAAGTTACGTAGACAGGTGGAGGGGGAGCAGGGAACATATCTGGAAAGCCTCTCTTCTGACAGTTTTCCTTCTAAGCTACAGCTTGTTCTTACCAGTGGCTGCAACTTGATACAGGCAGCGTTCGGGTTGGGGGCAGGGAAAGAGGAGGGGGGAAAGAATTTTGTAAACCCCGCTTTTTTACCAACTCCACTCCTTGTGACTCTATGACACTCTGTGGGGGAGGTAAGTGGCTAAGTAACTTAAGTATTATTTATAAACTTTAGTTATAATATGTTTGGGTTTTTGTTTTTATGTTTTTTTTTATTTTTTAAATGGTTATGTGTTTTTGGGTTTTGTTAATATTGAAATTTTATTGTGTTAATGTGTGCAAGTAGTAAACAAATTTTGTATGTGATATCTAACATTATGTTTGTCATCATACAACATAATAAAATATAATAATATATATAAATATAATATATATATAAATATAAATAAAATTTTATATATATTAATATATATAATTATATATATATATAGTGGGAAAAAACCTGTGCAATTGCAGGTTTCTGCCATAGGTGGGGTTCAGCAGTAACCTGCTACAAACGTGCCCACCAAAAACCGGTTGTAGTGGGGGAAGGAAACTAATTGGTGTCAGTACGAATTATTACTGACACGGTAGCTTGTATGATTTTTCCTTTTCCCGACACGGTCATAGCATTGGGTAGGAGGCCGTCCCCATGTTCCAGTGACAGGTTTTACTAGGCCTATAAAAGGCTGGTACACCAGTGTGAGCTGGGCGGTGGTTGCTAGCCGGATGTTTGGATCAGCAGAGTTTGTAAGAGAGCCTGGCCCCCAGATGCTTAAAGGAACCTGGTACAACATTGAGACATTAATTTTTGAGTGCTGTGCAATAGCACAACATCTGACAGAGAGGGACTCTGTATGTGAGTATAGAGGCCAGGTGCCGAGGATTTCTTTAAATGCTTTTTTTTTGCGTTAGAAACTGTTTACACCTGCCTGCATAAAGCTGGGCTGAGGGCCAGTAAAAAAAATCCCCATGTTGAATATTTATGTTGCCATACTCGTTCTACCAAGGACGCGATCCAAAAGCCAAGCTGAATCCCCAAATATATAATGATATATAATATAGGATACTAAATATATAAATATCTATATATATATATGTATTAATATAGGATATATATATATATAGTATACATATATATATGTGTATGTATATGGAGTATATATTATATATATGTTATATAATATATTTAAATCATATATATATAATATATATAATATATATATGATTTAGCATCTATAGTAATTGTTGCATATAAGTCACCATGTTCACACGCTTAAAATGGCCTTATTGTCGTCCCTTAATTACAGCCCGAAAGTGTCGCCTTTTACTCCGAAAACGCCCATTCATTACGGTAATTCACCATTTCTCATAAAACTATGGATTACGGTTCTCCTCTCACCCGCCCTGCGAAATCCGCCGCGGGAGATAATTCACCTTCACTTTACATATGCGGCGTATACCTCCCTAATCAGTGATAGGCCCAATGAGGCCCGCGAAGTCCGCCCCCTGCTTGACTCCCCCAGGCTCCCCCCCGCCCCTTCCACACGCGTTATTGCGGGCGAAATTACGCCCGCAATTAGCTCGGTGTGATCATAGCCTTACACATTACACCAATAGACAGTTAACGTATAATTTGGCAGTACTTTTGTTGCGAGTATAGGCAGTAGCTGTTGATTATGTGAATGTGTGCAATATAGTGGAATGTATGGTATGTTACATATCAGAGGGGGTACAAATGTATTCAAGTTCTTGGTATGTGTATGTACTTGAAAAGGGGTGGGTGATTCAGGTTAAATCTTTGAACTGGGTGGAGAAATGCCCAGTTACAGGGCTGCTCATATTAAAGGGGATGTCTGTGATAACACAACTTGAACTGCATTGAGTAAACCAACTTATGACTTGAACTGTAGAATCAATACAGGCCATAAACACCGATCAGCCATAAGACTAAAACCACCTGCCTGATATTATGTACCACCTGGCTTCTGGCCCCATATGTGAGAAGCTACAAAGCAATGTGTGTTCTGACGGCTTTCTATTATAGCAGGAGATAAAGAAATGATCTCACTAGAAACATTTCTCACTTATCAACGAAAAAAATGAGTAGCAAGGAGTTTGAAAGACACTTCACATGTGCTTGTAACTGTGCCACATACATTACGGTTTAATCAACCATGGGATAATTTTTGCACCCATGACCATGCTGCACTGTTCACCAGTTTGTCCTTTTTGACCGACTTACGGTAGGTATTAACCACTATATACTGGGCAAATACAAGACCTGCTGTTTTGGAGATGCTTTGACCCAGTTGTCTAACCCTTAATAAAATGCTCCTTCTCTGCGTCAGATTCACTGCTTCCAACACAAACAAAATATTTTTTTTTTTTAATTTTGTTTTTTTTTTTTTCCCCAAGAACTACGTTCATCTGTGTTATGTATCCCGACCCTTCACTGGAGCTATTAGCATGACATAATCAATGTTATTTTCTTCACCTGTCAGTGGTTCTAATATTAAAGGGGTGGTCTCACTACATTGATTCATCTTACATCATCCTGTTTCTTGGTTCACTTGAATTCGAGGGCATTTTACTGACGTCTACTAGGCGCAGTAGAAGCCAGTCTAGTACAAGCGACCAGTCTGGCAGCCCGTATCAGAGAGAGATTAAACAGGTGCTGAGCTATACGACCGGAGACTGATGCAGCTCATACTGAGGATTATTAGGAATAGGTAGGAACACTGGTAACACATATTTTGCAAAGTGACTTTTTTTGAGCAGAGAATCGTTAACATAAAAAGTAATCCTTGTAGTGAGACAACCCCATTAAGACTAATCAGTGCATACATACGGTACTAAACAGGGACATATAATAAAATGCACCCTCAACAGCAGCTAGCCTGTTTGTTGTCAGTTTCCAGACAACAAGAAGAGTATATTTTCATTACAATGATACAAAGATAATAAAGAACATAAAAAGACAAAAGTTTTCAGGATGCCAGACTATACATGTGTTACTCCACCGCCCGCTTTAATAAAATGTGGAGGCTATTTACTTACACAACATCACATATCACCCTATCAACTCTCCGGCCCACATGCATGAAAACTGTCTAGGTCTAAAACTCACTTTGTTTCCCATAGCAACCAAACAGAGCACCTCTTTCATTATTCCAGAGCTCTAGATGAAATGAAAGGGGCGCTCTGATTGGTTGCTATGGGCAACAAAGTGAGTTTTAGACCTAAATAGTTTTCATACATGTGGCCCTGTGTATTTTATAAATAAACTTTAGATTGTTTAATCAATATTTAAGACCCAATTTTAGACATGTTCTATTAATGTAAACAATTTTGGACATGTTTTATTAATATAAACAGCTGTACCATGCTCAAGAACAAGTTCCTTTCATAAATTATTCCCTTATTATATACAATGCAATATGCTTAAAGGGGTTGTCTCACTACAAGGATTGCTTTTTATGTTAAAGATCCTGCAAAAACAAGTCACATTGGAATATGTATCTATTAACAGTGTCCTACCTATTCCTAGATATCCCCTCTTGTATGGGCTGCATCAGCTCCTCAGGTTACTATAGCTACAGACCTGTTTGATCTCATGATAGGCTGCCAGCACTGGTCGCTATAGCTACAGACCTGTGTGATCTCTCCTGATAGGCTGTCAGCACTGGTTGCTATAGCTACAGACCTGGCTTCTACTGCAGCCTGGTGGAAGCCAGTAAACACGCCCCTGAATTTAAAATGAAACCAAGAAAACAGGACTGAGGTAAGATGAATCAATATAGTGAGACAACCCCTTTAATAGCAACAAAAAATATCAATGTATGTTCTACATTATATGTACAGAAATATAAAAATGATGACAGTGATTATGTGATGTGAGGACAGTGCTAATAATACCTGATCTTTATTACAAGAAACACAGCAGCAGGAGCAGAAAAGCATATAATTTGTCCCTTTATAGAGCTGGCCTCCCTTTGGATAACTATTCATCATTTGTGTGCTCTGCCCTAGTTCACCTGTAGGTCTGGGGTGTGCCAGTGGCACAGCTGCTATGCCAGTCACCTGGTTTGGACACATAGGGCTGGACCACCCTGAGGTTCGGGAGCTTCCTGTGCTCACAACAACACTGCACAGAATAGAATGGCACTGAAACAGCTGAGTCACCACAATAGCTGTCAGCCAGCCCTGCCATTACCCAGCCCGCTGCCAGGCCAGCACGGCCCCTCCACTGATGAACACATCATTTGTAGCAGACTCATATCAACTTGTGTCTCCAGGCAGCCATGGAGATGGTCTCTGCTGTACTGCACCGATCCCCACCGACAAGAGCGCTCCTGAGCACAGGTGATGCAGCAGAATGAACAGACATGCACAGTCATCAGCCCATGCCCAGCCCTGCCAGGATGCTGCCCCTGACCTGCGATCCTCAGCACAGCCCTCTCGGCAGGGTCCAGCACTGCTGCCCCCGAGGTCTTCCTCTTGCAGCGCTCATGCCGGGGCAGGTTCCAGGGCAGGGTGTCTCCCGGGGCAGGAGAAGCAGATCCTGACTTGTGGCTGTAATCCTCATCATCCGAGAAGTCAGCGGAGGAGGACATGGAGCAGCGATAGGACGCGGTGCCCGAGCTCTGCGGAGAGAAGAGCCGATATTACCGCATGATCAAGCAGTGTGCACAGGCAGCTACAGAGCGCGGCTCACCATGCTGTGACATTCAGGAGCTCGGTGACTGCTCACAGGATGGGCAACAGGAAATGATCCCAACAATCAAAGCATCTCCTCTAGTGACCGGCCCAGTAACACAGCAACCAAGCCTACCGTGCTTAGAGCACAGCAGCTGGCGCCCCCTAATGGACAGCTAGCAGAGAACTCGCAGAGGTGGCTGCTTCCTTTGTTGTGATGTCTCGGACCCTGCTCTCATCCCACTTAGAGACCCCCTGATATCCTGTCTGCACAATGGGAGAGGAGCAGGAACTGACTGAGCAGCCCACAAGCTCCTGTCTATATACAGAGTGCTCCAGTAAACACAGCTCGGTTTATAGCCCCTGTCCTGGCATTGCTCCTCATTACAGCAAGCACATCTGCCTTTGGTCAAGAGGACTGCCAATGCAAGGAAGGAGACTGCTGCCAATGCAAGGAAGGAGACTGCTGCCAATGCAAGGAAGGAGACTGCTGCCAATTCTGGCAACCTGGCACAGGACGAGCAAGGGTCTGATCTTACACAGGAGCTATCACTATTTTATCAGATTATTCTGACACCTGTTTAACTACATTCAGACTGGAGAGACATAGAAGGAGCTGTACATGAACAACCGCTCCCTCAACATACAATATTAATCAGGTCTGGTGAAAGCAGAACTATGGAAAACTGCTTCCAAGGCCCCAAAATGTGACCCAAGTGTAATACAAAATGATGGCAAAAGATAGTGAAGCAGGTAACTAATCCAGATAAAGGAAGCCCTTACATATAAGGCTAGGCCTACACAGCACAGGATTGTGGTCGGTTTTTCAGCAGATTCAGTATTTTTAATCCACTGAAAAACCGTACCAGCACTGTGTAGCCCTCAATAGAAGATCCGTGCTGTAGTCTATAGAGTATGGATTTTTACTGAGGTTTTCCTAAAATGAAAACCGTCCAGCGGAATATAGAACATGTCAGATTCCCGCAGCCATAATGTACTGGGCCTCCGGGAATTCTAAATCTGACCAATGTCTTTTGCGCAAAAAAAGTGCAAAAGACGGTGCGGTCCAGCAATGTGAAAATGCTGTTTCATTTTGGACGGCTTTTTCACTCCGCTGTGTGGATCTAGCTTAAGGGTATGTTCACATGGCTTATTTTCACGCATAATTGCGCGCATATTGCGCTTGATACACGGTGAAATGCGCACCACAATTACGGTAATTCATAGCTCTCATAGAGAGCTATGGATTACGCGTCATCCCACCGCGGGTACAATATGATTGTATTGTATTTGCAGGGGGAGAACTGAAATGTCAATTGTTAGGGTATGTTCACACGATGTAAATAATTGACATGTCACTTATCTCCCCGCGCTTACTATACGATCGTATTGTACGAGCCAGGAGAGGAGGCGTAATCCATAGTTCTCCATGAGAGCTACGGATTACCATAATTATGGAGCACATTTCCCTGCATATTAAGCGCAGTACGCCACAAAATACACAGCGAAATGTGCCCCAAAATAAGCCGTGTGAACATACCCTTATTGGCAAATACGCGCCGCTGACAATGAATGTCTATGGGGCTGGCCCCCTGTGTTTTGGAATTACGTGGTTCCAAAACATCCGGCGTATCGTGGCACGTACTATACGCGCCACAATAAGCCGTGTGAACATAGCCTAAGGCAATGTTCACACGGCTTATTGCCGACGTAATTGCGGGGACGGATTTCATCCCGCAATTACGCCGACTGCCGTGCAGCGGGGCGGGAGGCCGGCAGCTCGCCGGCCCCATAGACACTCATTATTCACGGCGCGTACACGCCGTAAATAATGTGCATGTCACTTTCTGAGAAGAGACGGAATCCACAGTTCTCTATGAGAACTGTGGATTACCGTACTGACTGGGACGGATTCCAGCCGTACTGCAGCGCACATATGACGCGCAGTACAGCTGGAATCAGTCACAGAATAAGCTGCGTGAACGGCCCCTAACAGTCAGAAAGAGCTACTGGAAGCTGGAAATCACTTTCTATGTTGAGGAGAGAAGCCTCTAAGGGCCACATGTATGAAAACTGTCTAGGTCTAAAACTCGCTTTGTTGCCCATAGCAACCAATCAGAGCACCCCTTCCATTTTCCAGAGCACTATATGAAATGAAAGGGGCGCTCTGATTGGTTGCTATGGGCAACAAAGAGAGTTTTAGACCTAAACAGTTTTCATACATGTGGCCCTTTGTGTCATGTACATCATACACATATGTATCAGTGTTTGTTTTTACTAATGTTTCTTCACGTGAAAAAGAAACCTTATAGCCAACAAAGCTGTTGTGTTATGTTTCATTTCATGTTACACAGCAACATCTGTTGTGTCACAACTGCACAGAAACAGTGTGGGGATCATGCAAGTTTTTAATAGCAAACAATGTTATGGACAACTACTGTAAGTAGGTGAGAGATATGTGCATACAACATGGGATGCCTATAAGAGTGATGCCTCAAGTTACAATTAATTGGTTCTAGGACAGACACTGTAAGTCAAAACTGTTAGAACTTGAGACCATAACTCTGTGGATATCTAGTAATTGGTTCAAAAGCTGACACAATGTCAATTCAATATGTGAACTCAAGATTAAAGAAGTATTCCTGTTTCACTGATTAGCTTTAAACGTGTAGGCAAAGGTAAGTAAAGGCTATAACCAAATACATTGCTGCTCTGATTATGCTTCTTTTCAAAGTTAGAGTAGATCTTATTTCCCTAGTTAATGGCCACCTCTGGGATGGTTACATTACTTGCTGCTTCTATATTTAAGACAAGAGCTTGTTTACATTACTTAGTGGCAAGCTTTAACTCTTTAGAGCTCTATAGCTTTGTGCACTACTGTTTACAAACCTCAAACACTCATGTCACTCTAACAGGATCAGCAAGGAAAATGAACTTCTTTGGGTCATGTGCTTTATATATAATGTAACAGAAAAAAATAAAATGAAACTGCCCTCACCTGGTACCCAAAGGAGCCGTTCATTCTGGCGCATGTAAGGAGCAGTACAGAACATGTAGTACTGTACTGTACTGTAGAGAGGTGCTACTAGACTGCCAATCGCTGCATGCGCTTCACTAATACAGATGTGTTACAAGTAAAATGTTCATGAGCCGCAGAACGGCAGTGTCTGTGACACTGTATGGTAAGTGTGGTTTAAAGATACAATGCCCCAGGAAAGACCATTGTGTGGTGAAAATATTCTATCCTGTAACTGTATAACCTACAATACAGCGAGTGAATAGGAATGATATTGTAGATGGAGCATATTTCCTTATTAACAGGCAATTTCTATACACTTCTGTTAAATGGGGATTTTTTTAACAGACACAGGAGTGTCTTGTTTCACATTTTATCATTTACAAAAAGCCTATGGACATCGTGTTTTCCAGTCCAGAGCTATGTACAAAAAGAGATAGTGATTAATCTCAGTTGTGAGTCATATACTCTGCAAAATGCAGTATTGTTTACCATAATCCACACATCATCCTATAATTTCTCTTTAATATGCAGCTACAGTAATATGAGAAAAAACTGGCAACCCTCCCACATCATTTATACTCTATGTTATGAGAAAATACTTTCTGGTCATTTTTATCAAGAAATAACACAAAGAACCAATCACTGGAGCTGTTCTACTAATTATTTTTCAACCAACATTTTTCAACACATTGATCTGTGTGCCTCATAGAAGCCAATCCTCTTTTTCTGTATTTTTAGTGCTTGTTTTCAAAATTGAAGTCACTATACATATTATTATCATATACTGCAAGTGTATGTCAACAGCACTGGTTTTTACTGTAACTAAATGAGGGGATGCTGCATGCTTGTCCCTAGTAAAGTAGGGTGAAGGCTCTGATCTTTCTGGTTCCTGATACCCGATTGTTTTCTCACTTTACAAACAAATGAAATCAAATTCAACAAGAGGCATGGAAGTATCTTGAACTGTCACAGTTAGGCCATGTCCCCACGGCACCAGTTTGCGGACGGTTTTTCAGATGGTTTGCGGTTTTGAAAACCGTCTGAAAAACCGGCAGCAAACTAACACACCGGGCCGCTATGGAAAACCCATGCAGCAGTCCCCACTGCACGGGTTTTCCGCCCTGGAAGTTCCAAGTATCGCCGAGCGCACACACTCGGCTATTCTGGAACAACCATAGAAGTGAATGAGGAGGACGACACTAGCGCCGCACTGCTCATTCACATGCAGGGCCGGATCGCAGCTAGCAAAGCGAATTTTTTGAAACAGGACTACCCCTATAAGTAAATCCAGGAAGTAGCCGGAGTCACTGAGATTTGCAAATGATGATATTTTCAAGCACAGAGCTCCAATCTGTGACATGTGGGAAGGCTAAAAAAGCCAGATTGATAGCAAATTCTTTAGCCATATGAAATCTTGAAACTCAGATCAGGTGGTGCAAAATGATTGTGCGATGCCCCCTGTTTATTGATGTGACTAATATTGCCACATGTCGCAAACTGAGAGAAACATGGGGAGACATGTCTGAAAGGCTTTTCTGGCGTAAAGTGCGCCAAATGTGAGCGGGCTGTGATGTGTAATGCGTCTAATGAATGTGTTAGGCGCATTGATCGTAAGACACTTTCTAATGCGGCTAACATGAGGTGGCGTTTTGGGGCCGTTCTGAGGGGGTGTCGCACCACACGTAATATTAGACACATATATGAATGTTGTTAGTCAAAACTATGAGCATTACTGCTCGAACAGGCAGACTTATTTCAATGTGGTCTGCCTGAGCCTGAGGAGTCGAAGTGGAGGTAGATTTGCCGTTCAGGCAAAAAATGTCCAATATTTCTCAACTTACACCAGTACAATAATAAAAAGTAATTTATTATAATTATCAAACTATATAAAATTAAATTATTTAAATTTAATAAAAAATTAATATAAAAATATATAAAATCCCAAAAATATAAAAGTACCTCCTATAAAATTTATTTAAATTTAATAGAACCTAAAACTAGTTTAACATTAAAAAACCCACTGATGTTGAGATTTTTTAATTTTTAATTTTTACTACATTAAATCTGAAGTTTATTTTTGCTGCTCTCACCCTTTATTCTACATACAGCAAGAGCCAGCACACTACAGGTCTTGCTGAGACCTGTGGTCCACCAAGCAGGATCACTACCATAGTATCTATTCACTGACTTGCTATTTTCAGTCTGTCTATAGCGTTTATACATGTTAGATGCATTACAAATGCGCCTAAGTTCCATAATGCACCAAACACACAGACGAGGTGCAATGAACTTTAAACCATTTATAATGGCACAACAACCACTGTCATACATTCAGGTGCATTATACACTGAAAAAAAGATGAGAAAATGAACTTTGATTCGCCTGGTTTCATACATGTCTCCCATAATTCTTAAACAGAGAGACCTGGGTTTGTGCCTGTGGCAGATCGCCTTTGGGCTTAGGCCAAGATGTCAGCACTGTTTATCATTGCACACGCTGGTGGTTGAAGGAACAACAACAAACTGGAATGATAGCAAGTGTGTGGAGTTGTACCTCTTCACGGTCAGATTGTCTGATTGGAGAAATGTGATCCATTCTGTACTGCTAGTGAACAGTATGACATTGGAGCCAGTTCCATTTGTTTTATTGACCTCAGGCCACTGCTCTCAAAGGCTATCATGGTGTATAGCAACTTGCAATGGTGGATGGAATGTAGATTTATTCCTTTATTGATGAATCCTTCTTTTGCTCGAATGCAGTGATAGCCAGAGATTGGTTTGGAGACCATGCCGGTAATGCAATGAATAGGCCTTCACAAGGGAACATCGCACTAGTCCTACTCCTGGGACGATAATGCATGGTGGCTTTATGAATGGTAGCTGGACTCTTTTAGTCTTTATTTCAGGTACATTAAAAGCTCAGTGTTACACTGATTTAGTCACAAAACAAGTGGTATTGCCATTTCTTCAAAGTGTCCCAATAGCTGTTTTTCAACAGGACATCACCGTGCTGCATGTTGCTTATCCTACTGTGAGCAGCATGTGTGGCCTAAACACGTTACCATTGCCTCAGCATCTCCGGACTTGCCTCCCATCATGCACATTTTTTGGACGTCATTGTTCAGCAATTACAAAGGAAGCTGCCAGCAGCCAATGCAGATAATATGCCCACATGCATTCAGTGTGGCATAGCATTCCTCAGACACATGTTAATAACCTCACTGATAGCATGCCATGTAAATACCTCTATTTCAGCATACTCAATACTGAAAATAAAGAGATGTCTTGAATATTTTGCTTCCATTTTTTTAACATGTGCATAATATTAACATGTCTATTGGTCCTGCGATTTCCATAATTCAAAGACTTTTCCTGCTTGATATTGTAAGTTCAATGTTGAATAGTGTATATTGTTAGGCTATGTCTCCACGGCATCGGACAAAAAATGGCTCGAAAGCGGCGGTTTTTTTCCCGATGCAGGACCGTGTTTTTTGTCATGCTCTGTACAAAAACCGCGGTCGCGTCTCATTTTTTTTTGACATCACCCATATAATTGTATTGTATGGGAAGACAGCAAGAAAACTAAAAGAGCCGGCGTATTATACAACATGTTGTATAATACGCCGGCGCCAGAAGACGAGCAGAGAAAAGACGAGCTGTAGAGACTACAGCTTGTCTTTTCTATTACCACCTACGGGGCCGCAGGAACGATCGTATTTTTGGCGCTTTTAAAAAACTAAAAGCGCCGAAGATACGATCGTTAAGCTGTGCAGTGGAAACATAGCCTTAATTTCAAAATAACTTCTTATTTTCATAATATTAAGACAAAATAGTAAGAACAAGCTGATGAAATATACATTTTTCTTGAAGCCCCAGTTGCCGGTTAGTATTTGTAATACTGATATGTATACACGACATTCATTTATAAAAACACTGATAAACAACCATCTTCTGTTAGTATAAAATGTAGAGAACGTTACGTGTGAAATATTTGGGCTCATCATGTCAAAGCTCTTGGCACCGCTGTTAGAAGATGAAAAAACAACAAAGGATCACAGGCCTTTCAAATGTCATATCCAATTTAAGTCACAGAACTGGTAAGTTTAACCACCAAGGACATGGTTCACAATATGACACATTCAGTACTTTCTGTTGAAAAGCTGTATAATGTGACATAGGTCTATACTGTAATAATATTTTACTATGACATATTGTGCACACAGTTTTTCATTCATGTGACGCAATGTTTGTTAAGAATCATGGATGTCTCTAAGCAATCTCAAACAATGCTTTTTTAGGGAAGGTAAACCCAGGAAAACTGAGGTAAGATGAATCAATGTAGTGAGATTCTGTTTGAGGAAAAGTAGATTCTTGCCCAGGGACAAGGACTGTTTTGGGGACTATGTGCAGCAGTGTGGCATATGTTGGCACCATATAAACAACATACAGTGTGTAGACTGGCAGAGTCACTCAATTATTAGTATGAGTGTGCATTCAGAAATACCTGTCAATCACTGAGTAGGACCTCCCACTTCCCAGGATGAGCAGAGATTTAGATTAATACATGTAAAGTTATGCTGATTCTTTTTACAAGAAGCTATTTATCATTTTGCTCAGCTCCTCCTGATAGGATTTCTTGGTCACTGAGGAGCACTATAATTTGACCTACTGAACATGTACACTCCGGGCTGCCATCAGTCACCTATTAACCGTTTCAGAGCCCCATACAGCCAAATCAAATGGGGCTCCCACCCATTACTAGTTCCTATTTTTTAACATATCAGTGGGCCCCTTTTTGATTAGGGCCCCTGACAGGAGTACTGCCTGTACTGCCCTACTGGCATTCCTGTGTACACTTGCACAAATCACCTGGCCTACATTTGGACTACATAGTGATCATGATGAACATCATTTTTTAAAGCACTTATGTGCGAACAACAGATGAAATTGCATTGATAAATGACCTACATTCAGAGTCAAAACATACAATATAGAAATGGCACTATTCTACATTTAATAGCATCCTCCATGCTTTAGCTTCATTTTTTATATTTTATGTATTGAATAAATTGATAATATAAAGATTAAGTTACATTGTCAGTAATATTCTTTATGAAAGGCACACTACAGGCAAAGTCAAATACCTTCAAAGCAACTGACAGATAGCAGACCTCATGTTTTTTTTTTTTCATTTATTACAAAGATACATTTCATACATTTGCACTTGTAGCATTGTTGTTTTACTGCAGCTAAATAATATAACATTTTATATGCACCGTATTAGTCAGGCAGATACAATTAAGTAAATTGCCAACTCAACTTTTATATGGAAATGTGTCGGATGGATGGTATAGGACAGCTGCCATATTACCTTGCCCCAGCTATAAATACTTTACAAGAATGTGTAATAGAGAAGCTTACCAACCATAGCAAAGAATGGCATACACCTAGGAATTACCCTCACTTTTTGATTATACAGGGCCTGTTGGGATTTGCACAGATTATTACAAGTAAATGGCTACAGGGTCCCCTGGAGCACTGCAGCGCCTCATTTTTTTTTAAATAAGAGGCAGTTTTAAAGGGGTTTTATCGTTACAAAGATCATGTCTCAGATTATGTGGACAGTAAAAATAAGCACTTTTGTAATTGGGTTGCATTACCTCTGTCACTTGGTTTAGCAGATATCAGCTTCTCTGTAAATCTGTCTTCTATTTCTGCTGTTGCTGGTCAGAACGCCCCCTGGTCGATTCCTGTGCCCTAGACACGCCCCCTGCACTGTGATTGGCTGGCTGACATTTCATTCAGCCTGTTGGGATATGCCCCTAGACAGGAAACGTCATGGCCACGCCCTCTGCGCTGCCTGCACACTCTGTGTTTTCTCCCCTCTGAGCTGTTAAAATCGATAGTGAAACCAGAGTCTGCTGGCTCTACGTACATCTCAGCTCTAGGGGGAAGGATCTGGGCAATTACTGCTTGTTTAAAGGGCTTTTGCCAAAAGGTTGATTCTCCTCCTCACAGGTTCAGTCCTTAAGCTGCTACTTTGAAAAGAGGGCGTTCTGTTCCTCAGATCGAATGCAAGCCCCGCCTCCTGATGACATCATCATCTGTAGTGTATAACATAAGGATTCAACACTGTGTCTGTATGAGCTGCTTGTGTAGTGTAGTGCATACGTGATCAGCTTGGCAAGCCAGAGGTTGGGAGTTCGAGCCCCATTGTTTTTTTTTGTTTGTTTTTTTCTTTTATAAATTGTACACTTATGTAAATATATGAGAATATATTTGTAGACATCTATAATTTTATATATATATATATATACACACACACACAGAAAGCTCCCCTATATAGTGCCCCATCCTCACAGTCACACCAAGCACTTCCAACATATGTGATACAATGCATATACTCTCGGGGATGAGACATGATATAGGGGAGCTATGTATGTGTATATATATATCATTATAGAGATTGACATATATATTTTAGGTCTCTCTTCATATGTGTAGAATTTAGGGGGGGGGGGGAATATACCCTGTGACAGGACTAGAACTCCAAACCCCTTTGTTGTAAAACCAACACTATACCGCTACACCATCAGCCAAGTCAGTTACAGGCTGAGCAGGTTCTTCTCTCAAAGCTGATTGCTTCTCCCCCCACTGTTTTCACTCATATCACTGACAGCAAGCAGAGATCTTTACTTGAAGCTGACATTTGTCCTTGTAGTTGAGTAAAGGTCTCTGCCTGT
The DNA here is from genome assembly GCA_025379985.1 of Phyllomedusa bahiana. Lineage (NCBI taxonomy): Eukaryota > Metazoa > Chordata > Amphibia > Anura > Hylidae > Phyllomedusa > Phyllomedusa bahiana. Next base: position 147,039 of record JAODAL010001467.1, on the reverse strand, counting down.
TGTCAGTACAATTTGGTTAAATACCACTAGAACAGAAGTTAAAGCTGCTGGCTTTCAGTGTGTAAACTAAGAGATATAATAGATATAATAGGTGCTTGCTGCAGCTTGTGGAGCCTCAAGGCTGCAGACATAAGCATGCAGGAGGCTACAGAGCTGTTATATCCAGACAACCCTCTGCATCCCCTGCTTCAAACAAAATGATGATGTCACAGTTCTTCAGTGAGGACAGACACGCCTCCTGGGAGGAGAGACATGCCTGCTAAGAGGAAGAACACGCCCCTGGATTTCAAACTCAATCTGAGAAAATTAGCAGAACAGCACGAGCAGCTCAAACGATAACACCCCTTTAATCACTCTTTTTTAACATTGGGCAACCATGCATTAAGAATGGATTCAGACTTCCTTCAAATTCAAAATGCCCTTATTAGTAGTATGTAATTCACCAATTTTTTTTGCCTTGTCTACCTCCTATGTGGTTATATTACATTAACCCCTTCCCGACATTTGACATGCCCATACGTCATGGTTGGGAAGGGGTTCAAGTAATTTGATGTACAGTATAGGTACATTGGGATCATGCAAGCTCACAAGCGGAGCTTGCACGATTGCAGCATGGGACCAGCTGTATATTAGAGTTGGCCCCATGGTATACCGCCTGCGGCCAGAGTTCACTCACTCAATTAAGCTAAGGGAAAGACAGAGGGAAGATGCTCCTTCTGTCCCCCTCGGAGCAGCCGCAGCACGATCGTGGCCTCTGCTGTCTTACCTGACAGCCCTGGAAGTCTTTGTTAGACTTCTGGGGCTGCTCGTGACGTCCCTCTGGACATGGCCGTCATAATGATTGACAGTTGCCATGGAGATCAGTACAAAGCCGCAATGCTGTGTACTGCTCTCCATTGTAACAGTGATCTGAAGATCCCAGTTACAAGTCCCCTATGAGGAAAAGTAAATAAAAAAGAGTAATAAAGTACAAAAACAGTAAAAGAAAGTAAAACACAAACAAAAATTAAAATAAAAACACGTACAACGCCCTTTTACCCTTTACAAATGTCCATTGCCCGAAAAAAGATAAAAAATAAATAAAGTACGCATATTTGGTATTGCAGCGTGCATAACAACCTAGCCTATAAATATGTCACATTATTTAAACGGCATGGTGGACGCCATAAAAAACAAACAAAAGGAACAGTCAAAGAATTGCGATTTTCATTCATCCCGCACACATAAAATGGAATAAAAAGCAATCAAAAAGTCATATAAATGCCAAAGTGGTACCAATGAAAACGTCAATTCATCCCGCAAAAAAAAAGTGCTTATACAGCTCTGTATACGGAAAATTAAAAAGTTATGGCTATAGGATGCATAAATATTGTTTTACACAATAAAAACACTTTTTTATTTAGAATTTAAAAACACTACTAGGATTGCAATATTTTCTTAACCCTGCCTTCCAAAAATGGATTTAAATGCAATTAAAAAGTCTTGTCTGCCCAAAAATGATAGCAATAAAAACGTCAACTTATCCCGCAAGAAACAAGCCACTAAACCTCACTATACACAGAAAAATAAAAAAGTTATGGCTCTTATACTATGGCGATGCAAAAACTTGTTTTCCTTTTGGAATAAAAGTGTTTTTATTGTGTAAAAGTAATAAAATATAAAAAATATACAAATTGGGTATCTCTGTAATCGTATCAACCTGCTGAGTGAAGCTAGGATGTTATTCATACCGCACGGTGACTGCTATAAAAATAAATAACACTACCAGGAATGCTGTATTTTATTCAAAATGCCTCACAAAAACTTTGATAAAAAGCGATCAAAGCATCATATGAACCCCATAATGGTACTAATAAAAATGTCAACTCATTCTGCAAAAAACAAGCCCTTAATCAGCTCCATATACAGAAAAATAAAAAAGGTTTTGGCTATCGGACTATGATGACATAAAAATGCAATATTTTATAAACGTATTTCTATTGTGTAAAAAATAATAAAACATAAAAAATTATATAAAATGTATATAATTGTACCGATCTGCATAGTAAAGTTATCAGGTTACTCAGCGAATGCTGTAAAAATGAAGATAAAAAAAATGGCACAGGCATTCCCCACTCCCCCATTTTCATGGCCCAGTGCTAAAAAAGAACCTGTGGAACACCTGTGCGCCCAAAATACACAATACACTCCTAGATGAGATCTATGAGGCGTGCTGAATCCAAAATGGGGTGACTTCTGGAAGGTTTCACCTGTTCTGGTACTTTGGGAGCTTTGCAAATGCGACATGGCACCCTAAAAAACTGTGTTCCAAATGCAACATAGTGCTCCCTCCCTTATACGCCATGACATGTGCCCAAACAGCAGTTTATACCCAAATATATGGTACTGCTGAACTTGGAAAAAATTGCATAACAAATTTTGGGGTGCTTTTTTTCCAGGATTCTTTGTAAAAATGAAACATTTTTAGCTAAAATTGCAGATGGTTGAAAAAAAGGTTAATTTCACAGTCTAATGCTAAAAAAATTTGTGAAACACCTGTGGGGGCAATATACTCACTGCACCCCTGGATATATTCCTTAAGGGGTGTAGTTTTCAATATGGGGTCTTTTTAGGGATGTTCAAAATCTGCAAAAAAAAGTCAAATTTGAAAATTTCACCTCAACTTTGCTTCAATTTCTGTGAAATACCTAATGGGTTAATAAACTTTCTAAATGCTGCTTTGAATACTTTAAGGGGTGTAGTTTCTTAGGTGGAGTCATTTTTAGGGGTATCTAACATACAGGCCCCTCAGAACCACGTCAGAATTGGATTGGTTCCTAAAAAAAACTATGCAAAATTACTTGAAAATGTGAAAAAATTACTACTACATTTCTAGAGCAGCAAACCCTGAAACAGGTGTCTGCAGATGAATATCTGATATGGCTTTACTCTCAGACATATTTCAAGACTCAAGCGAGTTGGATGTAAACATTATATTCTGGCTTTTTCCCCTCGAGCTTATTTTAATATATCTATATTTTGATAACAGCCATTTTAGAACCCCCAGCTGCAACAGATAAAGTTTATGCCTCAAGTGGGAACTGGAAAGAAAACTGCAATAGTACATATGTGCCATTTCTTCAACAAAATGGTCACTTTTGGAATATCACCACACTTGTTCTCACCATGCTGTTTCACAGAGCCTGCTCTTTACAGCCAGCTGCAGACTCACACTTCCTTGTTAGGCTGTGGGAATTGGTAATAGTCATTGGTGACACTGGTGATGAAAGGTTCTAAACAGCAGGGCAGAAGTTTACCGAGATCTAAAAAGTTACAGTTTGTCAGTAAGAAATATAAACAAGCTCCTTTGCCGTTGATAAGACAGAGAGTGACATCACTATCCAGCACAGGGGTTTAGAGCGTGTTAGAACAGAGAAAGGTGGTCGGTAACCTAGGCTACCTTGTGTACACAAACAGGAGATAAGAACTGCTCTAGCTATGACGGGAAGCAAAATCAGAATAGCAATATTTTTAATTATAGTCTTTATTAACCTTTGCCTACATTTTTAAATGGGAATACCTCTTTAAGACTGTCTATTGAAGTGATTAAGAGATTTCAAAGTCCTCATATCCCCTGAGAGCTGGACACCATCCTAATATTTTTCTTACAATGTGAAAACATTAGCATGAGCAGATTTCTAGTTCCATTTCTTTCTACACATAAACTGCATGTCATTAAGGCATTTTGCTTTAATGTGCAGATGGACTTCTACAATGGCAGCTTACAATGTACAGGAAATAGCTCACAGCAAAACAGGAACCTGGACTATAACATGTAATCAGACCACTGGTACCAAAGAACAAGCACAGGACATATATCAGTTCAGGCCATCGTACAATTAGACCACAATGCATAACAGATATTAACAGAGGGCTTATGGTATTTGGTCGAAAGCATTTCCCTGTTTACTTTATGGAGCAGAGGATATACTGTGGCCACATTTGTAGATGACATGCAAATAGCTGCTTATGTGCTGAAAGCAAGTTGTTTTTTTCTCATCTGGGTCTTTTTTTCTATTAGTATAGTGAAGTCTAGTAAATGTCATGGATTATAACTTCAGGATCTCAATAGAACATGAAGGTGGATCTTTTAACAGAACATAGAGCTCTCTTTATTGCTGTCATACAGGGGCGGGTATACCATACAGTATGTGCAAATTATGCAGCTGATACCTTAAAAAAATAGTGCTTTTTACTGTCCTTAGATCCATTACTACACCAGTAAGGGATTGTCTGGAAAACTGTGTGATTCTCTTAGCTGTGATTTCAATAATATTTGGCAGGTGCATTTCCCATTCCTGTGGGCAGGCTACAACTAAAGGTACTGTTTACCCGAAACGCGTCAGCATGTTTATTAATGGATTAAATAAACTTTCAAGAGTTTATTTTGGTGCTGGATTTCACATCATGCATTTCCCACTGAACTGAGGCAGCAGAACAGATATTACAAACAATTTTAACTCCTTAGTCCTTGGACATGATAATGGGGTATACATATGAGGTGAAAAAACATATACATAGTTATATGCAAAAATATATCCAATTTGCAACCAGTTCAGTGACTGGCACTGGATAAAGACATTAGTAAAGTGGTTTGAGAGAATATGACTGAAAATCACGGTAGGCTTATTCTGCTGCCATGTCTGCCCTCTTGTGGATGCATTCCCAAATATAATCTAGAATGAAAGACAACCCAATCCTGTTCTGTCAAATGCAGAATATATTCACTGAAAAGCTGCCTATTTACACTGCAAAACAGAAAAATGCTAGTACTGATACTGTATGTCTTATATTACTAATTCTGTTTTTCTAAGTGTTGGAGTATACTATATGAACAGGGTATTTCCACATATAGATTACAATTCTGAAGATGCAAGGTGTATAATGATTTTAATCTAATATGGTGCTCCGTCAAGTTACAATGTCCTCAAGTTACAGTACTTTTAACATACAATGGTCTTGTAACTTGAAACATACTATGAAATAAGAGAAAAAGAATCACACCCTAAGAAGGTAAGGTCTAATGCAAACCCGGATAAAGGTTCAAGAATACATTTTATTCACAAAATATGGGTCAAACACTATCCAAACATTTAAAAAGGCTATGAGTGCACATACAAGAAAGCAAATACCACTCCAGTAGTCCATGGGGAGGTAACCTCTACAGCACAAGGTAATATGATATGGAAGGTGATAGAGAGAAATGCAATTAGAGCAAGGGTTGTGTAATATAGGGTCATAGAAAACATAATAAGTAATTGATTCTAAATAATATATATAAAGTGCAAAATATTAAAGATAATGATGGTCTTATAATTAAAACTGTGCAAACAAGAAAAGCCAAGAAAATAACAGCAGTAACACTCCTTTAGAACCTCTTCTTTTATACTATGCCCAAGTCAGCACGAGGCGTTTGGTGTCACTCCTGTGGAGCATGCTTTACTATGGGTAAGAATAGATCTATATGGGGTTTTTTGACTATATAATGTATCCCTTTCTTGTTTTCCGATGGCTTTTGTATAGTTTATTCTAAAGAAACTTTTGATACTATATAATGCCTTTTAAATTGGATGGAGCCAAGCTTTTTGTATACCCTATACACATGTTGTTGCACCAATTATTTTGTTGGCATCGTCTTTTTTAACTTATGTTATTTTTTGATTGTTTAATATTTTTGTCCTTAATATAATTTTACTTTTAATATGGTATGTAGCCCTCTCTTTTGTGTTTCTTGTATTATATATTTTTGAGTGTTAACCATATATTTTGGTTTAGGATTTTTGGAGGTATTGTGTAACCTAACAATAACACCTAGCCAATGCAGTCCCTACGAGCTATTTTTTTTTTTGCTAAGAATAGTTGGCAACGTTTTGATCCTTTAACAGTTGAGCCTTTATCAAGCCTTGTGCTATGTGGATCTGGTGCAATTTTCGGTACTTGAAAGCTGCATATAAAACAAGAGACACGAAAAGCAACAGCAAAACAGCCAATAATGACTAAACCTTATCATACAACCGGATCTCAGGGGCCCGATTCTGCCAGAGAGTAAAATATCCCCACGTGTATCACTGTGTATTATAGTTTCATCATGGGTGAGCCCAGCAATCTACTTTTAAAAAAAGGAAGAACCAGTAACAGAAAACTAACGATAAAAGAAATGCAGAAACATTTGTCTTCACCTGGAGCAGAGAAATGGCCGGGCTGAACCAGTAAATGATCGCTAGTGGAGCTTCGTGGCCAGAAATAAAGACAAATGTAAGTTAAAGCTCTGTCAAGCAAGAAAGAAGCCAAATATCAACACAATCCAGAAACGCCGCCATCTCTTAGACAAAGCTAATGTAACCCTCGCCTGCCTCAGCAATATTTGTTTATTTACTGTGATTTACTGTCAAATTTTTACGTTGATTTGGTATTTAGAATCTGCAAAAATCAGACTGTAAATATCCCCATAGAATTCAACAGAACATCTGAGCTGTAGTCTACACAAGTCGGATTTTCTGAGGTTGAAAATCCGAAAACTGGGTGAAAAAACTTAAAAACATGATATATAATCCGCCATATTTCTCTTGAAAACGCCAGATTCACTTGAAAGGGACAGCTGAAATCCAAAAACTGTGGCAAAAAAACGGACTAAAAACCAGTCCAAAAAAACGAAAACCAAGTATAAAATATTGGTCGGATTCTGATTAGCATCTGACGAGTATTTTGTCCTCTGTTGTGTGGACATAGCATAAGTTTTATTCTCCCTGCCATTTTTTTTTTCTTTTTTCTGTCTACATACAGAAGTTATATCATTGTTGGTTTATTGCAGGTCAAGATGTCTTTTTAAATGACTATACCACATAATGTGCTTAAATTTGGGTTGCAGCGTGACAAATAACTTTTTTTTTCTGCGGTTCTGATTGTGGGCTTGTTTTTGCAGGCTGATCCGTGTTTATTATTGGTCTAGTTTTAGAATACCTGTGACTTTTTGATCACCTTTTATTTCAATTTTTAGTAATGCAAAATGACCAAAAGAACTGCATATCTATCATTTTTTATTTTATTTTTTTATTTGCAAACTGGAGAAAAGATGGTTGTTTTGAACTTCTGATATTTTTTCTTTTTACTTTAAACTGTAGTTTACAAAGATGGTTGCATTTGTGAATAACAGGTCCAAGGAGGAGTAGCAGCGTGGATAATACATACACGATTGCATAGATAGTTCTGCCTGTGATACGACGGATATGGTTCTTTATATTCCTTTTTGGAAGTCTGTCCACAATAAAGAACAACTTTTTTGTCTTTATTCTTTAGATTAAAGGGGTTTTCTCACTACAATGATTAGTTTTCAATATGTAGGGACAGGTATTTGAAGATTTTTTTCTAAATACATTTCTTTTGATATTGCCCTAATCAGGAGATAAGAGAGATTTTATCTGCTCCGAGTGAAAACAAGTGTCTCTAGGTTACCATCTATAACTCCCTGCCTGATTAGACAAAGATAAGGGAGTAACAGATCACCACGGCTGGAGGAGCCCAGTCTTTATCTCAAACAAGATTAGGTTAATTACTTTTGAAAAGCACTTTTTTTCCCTACTTGGAGGTCTATAGTGTTTACTTACAGATTACAATTATTTCTCTGTAACGGCTCAGCTAGTTGTACATGAGCTAGATATGCTAATCACTGCTATAGAACCATCCACAGCCTGAACAGACAGCATGAGTCTGAAGCTACCTGTGACTGTGAACCAGCAAGGTAAGAACACCTATTTAACTTTGTCAACTTGGTCACCTTCCTTTCTGATAGTATTACTTTAATTATGTCCATTTCATAGACAGATACCAAAAATTGCATATAATATTCCATATGTGGTCTGACTGTTATTTTGTATAGAGGCAATACTATGGGGGACATGTAAGAGAAATGTCTAGGTCAAAGACTTTCTTTGTTCCCCATAGCAACTGTTAAAGTATATCTAGACCTAATGTGACTCGTATTCTCTCTTCTTAATTCTATTTTTCCTGTTGCTTTAAAGAGAACCTGTCACATAGAAGGGCAGAACAAAGTAGTGACAGACATTCTGTTTCCAGCGCTGTGTCCCTTATTCTGTAAGATGCTGTAGTTTTCGTGTATTTAATGCTCAAATCTGCAGTTTTCAGCCAGAAGAGTCCTGAAAAGAGTCATTCAGAGTCAGTTTTTTCAAACCCGCCCATCTGAGGCTAGCCCCGCCCACCTGAACTGATAAACCTATTACTTTGAATAGGTAGAAACATGAGAATAACTGCCAGGTGGGAGGGGCTAGCCTTTTGTGGGCGGGGCTACCACCTGCTCATGAATAAGATCTGAGCATTAAATGCTCTAAAACTACAGCATCTTACAGAATAAGAGACACAGTGCTAGGAACAGCATGTCTGTCCCTATCTTGTGCTGCACACATCATGGGGGGCAAACACTAGGTGACAGGTACGCTTCAAGATGTTTTCAGACTGAAACTCAACTGTATTGTAGCCTTGAATTTCTTTAGAGCTAGGTACGAAAACTGATGGAACATTCCTTTCACAAGCGCTGTTTTGAGATAAGCACAGATGCCCAATTATAATTGTGGAAACTGAGCTAGCATAACCTTGTTACCCTTTGGGCACCTGCAAAATAATAAGATGTTTTTCTATAGTTTGGCACATATAGAGGATTTATGTATTTTCTTTGAAGTTTAATTAGTCTTGGACACTGTCCAGTAAGAAGTATGAATATTAATGTGTAACAATGATTATTCACAGTATTTACTAGGGCCTCACAGTATTGACATTATTGTAGAATTTGTTTTATCCACATTAATGATGTATTTACTAGGCCATTAATATTTGACAGATGTGGGTTCCCCACTCTGAGACTAGAATATTTTTAAACGGGGCCCCCCCCCAACCTTTTTTGGATGCAAATGAAAAGAGTGGCCAAGATTATGCAAACAGCCAAGTGGGTGGTTCTTTGCTGTTTATACAACTATCATAGATGTGAACAGGAGTTACAGAATCAGAGTCGCTCATGGTGCTATGCTGTTTTCATGACTCACTTTTACTAGAGTTGTAAAAAAATGGAACTGCCCCCCTCCTTTTTCCCATGCCCCGGGTATTCTATGCAACTTCTTTTAAAACTTTATTCGACATTTCTCCACCCAAATGTTCGGTGTCCCCCAGATCCCTCTGTAATATTTTAATATCCCCCTCTGTGTTGGTCTGTGTTTATCACATTTGGGAAGGGGGGATCTCTTTTTAAAAGGGCGTAGTTTTTTGGGGGTCTTAATTTTTTAATTCACATTAATTGATATCCTTTTTAGGGTAAAAAACTAAACAAAATAATTTCCAGAAAGATGACAAGAATGAGTCTATCGGGGAAATCAAAAGTTTTGTGAAAATGATCAGTACGAATTGAATGGCATACACTTCAATATTGAGGGGGATCCCGTAAAAAAAATATTAGATTCCATTGGGGCCAAGGTGGTCCAAAAAAAGAGAAAAGCTAATACTTAATGTGTGGTATCTGGAAAAAACATTATTGGAAAAACCATTGTAAATATTTTGCCCCAAAGCTACTGTTACTTGATGGACTCCTGTACCAACCTACATTATCCATATCTCAGAGAAAGCAAATAGCTGTTTTGTGTTCAAAAACATACATTGGGACAAAAAGGTCAATTAAAAAAGGAAAAACATCATTATAATATTTTTTTTCAAAAAAATTAAATGGCACATTTAATTTTTAAAAATTTTTTAAAAATGGCATGTATGGATTTGGTGATGAGGGATTTTTCTTCTTTAGACCATTCACAGATAAAGAAAAGACATCTACAATGTGCAAAACGGGGACGTTTAATAAATGGTAATGAATAAACAATTTCCCATCTGTATAGCCTAACTAAAAATAAACAGCTAAATCCGTGATGAAAACTCAATCTCTCCAAGGTTCCTTATAATTTGTCTATAATCAACTCTTTCCCATTCCACATTTTATCACTTGATGGTGCTGTGCCTCATACAATCTATGGGCGACATGTATGGTCCAGGCGCATAGAGGTCAGTTCTAAGTAGCTTTAAAGCAGTGTAGAATGCGCCAGAATGTATAGACCTGTTCTACTGCGGGTCATAGATTTGGCGCATTGTAGTGTCTCTACTACAACTCAGGTAAACCACTTTGAACTTGGTCTGGCTGTTCCAGCAGTAATGCGCCCAATGCCTTCCTCCAATCATAAATGTGTAGAATCACACGGTTGTGGTGTGACACACCTACAGAACGACCTCACATCTTAGGCGCATTACAAAGTGTTGTGGACGGCGCATAATGCGCCTAATTCTGAAGTGCGTCTGCTCATACTTCTAGAGAACAGGACTGCAACAGCTTTTGGGTAGAAAGCACAATAGAATACTGGCACAGCAGCGTACATACATGTCGCGCTATATGAATACATTGATCCTACTAAACCACTAGGAGCAGCGTAACAGTGTAGCATATTATTATACCACTAGATGGTACTATTATTGAGTAAAATCAAAGACTTGTTGGGGAGCAGGCGGAAGGGCATACACATCTCCTTTCCTGGTAATTCCTATGAATTAGCTTTTCCTAATGCACTTTTGCTACATCATTTTCATTTATTTAAACTTCTGTATAGTGTCTGCCCACAAAATCTGAATGCACTTTAGTTTATCTAGATGCATCTTAGTGTCACACTAGTTTTCCCCTCAACTGCAATCATTCAATATTTACCACAAAGGCACACAAAGCATTAATACATATAAAAGCCACAGTCCTCTGAGAATTGTTGCAACTATAAAAAAATGTCCCTATTATACCTTTGGTTTTCTGTGAGTAATCATGTTTTTTTCTTTCCCAAATTTTTACCACTGTTCAGGTTGTTTACTACATAAACGACATCTTATTGCTTTATTTGTAAAAGGTATCACATCGAATATACTGTTGAAAAGCACCTGACACAGACGTACACTGAAACTACAGTACCAGTTAGTAAGGTTACTCCAACAGTGGTGGCCAAAAGTATTGGCACCCCTGCAATTCTGTCAGATAATACTCAGTTTCTTCCTGAAAATGATTTGCAATCACAAAATTCTTTGGTATTAATATATTCATTTTATTTGCTAATCAATGAAAAAAACACAATTGTCCTGCTGCGAGGAACCCATGACCTCCTGAGGGAGGACCCAGGCTTTCATCACACTGGGCCCTACATTATTGCTGCCAAAATTTGTTGGTAGTCTTCACGGGACTTCATAATCCATGTACACGTGTCAAGAAGTCCAGTGCCAGAGGGCAGCAAAGCAACCCAAAACATCATGGGAACCTCCGCCATGTTTGACTCGTAGGGACCGTAGGGTCTTTTCTTGATGCCTCTTTTTTTCCTGTAAACTCTATGTTGATGCCTGTTTCCCAAAAAGCTTACTTTTTGTCTCATCTGACCAGAGATATTCTTCCAAAACGTTGAGGACTTTCTTCAGGTTAAGTTTGGGTGGCAAACTCCAGCTGGCTTTTTTATGTCTCTGGGTAAGACGTGGTAAGGTTTCCTTGGTATCCTACCATACAGTCCCATTTTCAATTCAGACGCCGACGGATAGTACGCGTTGACACTGTTGTTACACTCGGTCTGCAAGGGCAGCTTTAACTTGTTTGATGTTAGTCGGAGGTTCTTTTCCACCATCCCGCACAATCTTGGTTGAAATCTCTCGTTCAATTTTTTCTTTTCCGTCCACATCTAGGGAGGTATATCAACAGTGCCATGGGCTTTACCATCTAGGAGGTTAGCCACAGTGCATGGGCTTTCATCTAGGGAGGTTGCCACAGTGCCATGGGTTTACATCTAGGGGGTTAGCCACAGTGCCTTGGGCTTTTACATTAGGGAGGTTTGCCCAGTGCCATGGGCTTTACATCTAAGAGTGGGTAGACAGTTTGCCATGGGCTATACATCTAGGGAGGTTCTTTGCCACTCAGTGCACATGGGCTTTAATCTAGGGAGGTTTAGCCACTAGTGCCATGGCTTTTACATCTAGGGAGGTTAGCCACGTGCCATGGGCTTACATCTGGGGAGGTTAGCCACAGGCCATGGGCTTTTCACCTTCTTGATGAACTGCACACGGTAGACAAAGGAAAATTCAGGTTCTTTGGAGAATGGACTTGTCGCCTAGAGATTGCGGCATAGCTTCCTCACAATTTGGATCTCAAGTCTAAGCCAGGTTCTTCTGGTCTTCTTTCTTTTCATCATGCTCAATGTGGCTACACACAAGGACATAGGACAGAGTTGATGTTAACTCTAATCCATCTGTCAACTGGCTGCAAGTGTGATTTAGTTCATTGCCCAAACACCTGTTAGGTGCTACGGTAAGTTACAGGTGCTGTTAATTACAACAAATTAGAGAAGCATCACATTGATTTTTCAAACAGTGCCAATACTTTTGTCCTCCCCCTTTTTATGTTTGGTGTGGAATTATATCACAATTTGGCTTTAAGACAATTCTTTTTGTGGTTTTCAATTGAAGACAAATTAAATGAAGATAATAATACAAAGAAATTAGTGATTGCCAATCATTTTCAGGAAGAAACTGAGTATTATCTGACAGAATTGCTTGGGTGCCAATACCTTTGGCCACCACTGTATATGTAAAGCCATAGGTAAACGAATGCAAATTGGTACACAAGTAGTCAAAACATGTCAACATTTTAATCAGCAGCAAAGGTCATTTTGGGCTTGTACAATAATTATACTACTACTCTGCATGCCTAGAGTCATTTGTTCTGGACACGTTTAAAAGTTGAATGAAACTGGATTACAATGTTTCAGCTATGACTTTTCCTTTGATTTTAAAGGATATTTTTATGTTTAAAATCATTTTTATTTGATTCAGTACATTTGAAATAAAAAGCAACAGTAGTTTTAACATAGTTAATTAAAAATCTACTATTTTGTGTTTACAGCTTATATGCAGACATACAGTTGTACTCAAATGTTTACATACCTTGGCAGAATTTTTGCGTTCTTGGCCTTTTTTTCAGAGAATATGAATGATAACACAAAAACTTTTTTCCACTCATTGTTAGTGGTTGGGTAAAGCCATGTAGGGTGACATGTATGAACGGGGCAGCGCCAGATATCTGGCGTCTTTACAGCCCAATATCAGGCGCAGGTCCTGTTCATACATTTTTAAATCCCCCGCACATCACGTCCGGGGGTGCCACTAGAACCACAGCGAAGCTACATATTTATAGCTTCGCTACAGCATTTCTGGGCGCATTACAGCTGGAACAGGTATACCACTTTCACAGTGGCATACCTAATCCGAACTGTCGCCCGAGCGCTAGAATCTGCCTAATTTATGACCTGCTGTAGAGCGGGTTCATACATCAGGAGCATCCTAGCCTTTTATTAAGTGTATGAAATTTGGCATGTAAATGCCAAATTTCATATATGTCACCCTTAATGTCAAACTACTGTGTTTTCTCTTTTTAAATCATAATGACAACCAACATCCAAATGACCCTGATCAAAAGTTTACATACCCTGGTGATATTGGTCCTGTTAAAGCACAGAAATGGGTTTGAAATGGCTTATAAAGGTATGATCACTCACTGTGTACCTGTTGTTGTAATATGTGTGTGTGCATAACAAGCTGAGTGAGTTCTGGGATCCAGGACGACTCTTGCATTTTCATCCAGCCACTGACATTTCTAGATTGTGAGTCATGTGGGAAAGCAATAGAATGGTACAACGGATCTACGGGAAAAGGTAGTTGAACTGTATATAAAAAGAGAAAGGGATACAAAAGATATCAAGGAATTGATCATGTCAGTCAGCAGTGTTCCAAACTGTGATTAACAATTGGAAAATCAGGGGCCTGTAAAAACCAAACCACAGTCAGGTGAAAAACAAAAATTTTGCCACAATTTGCCAGAAAATTGTTCAGGCAATGAAAGAAGAACCACAAATAAAACATCAGCTGAAATAAACAGACTCTCTGACAACTTAGCGTGCGTCTGTTTTAAGATGCCAAATAAGGAGGAACTTGAAGAAGCAAATGGGCTACCAATGTTCGAGTCGCCAGAAGAAAGCCACTATGAGCAAATGCCACAATGTATCTCGCTACAATACGCCAAACAGCATATGAGACCAGCCTCAAACTTCTCGAAAAAGGTAATTTTGAGTGATTGAGACCAAATGAACTTTTTGGCCACAAACCATAAACGTTTTTACATTTGGAGAGGTGTTAACAAAGCCTATGATGAAAGGAACCATTCTAGAGTAAAGCATGGAAGGTGGATCACTTGATGGTTTGGGGATGTGTGAGTACAAAGGCACAGGGAACTTGGTCAGAGTTGAAGGAAAGATGAATGCAAGACATTATCAGCAAATACTGGAGGCAAATTTGTACTCATCAGCCCGGAAGCTGCGCATGCGACGTACTTGGACAACGATCCAAAACACAAGGCCAAGCTAACCTGTCATTGGCTACAGCAGAACAAAGGAATGTTCTGGAGTGGCCATATAAGTCTCCTGACCTAATATCATTGAGCCACTCTGGGGCGAATCTCAAAGCGCGCAGTTCATGCAAGACAGCCCAGGAATTTACAGGAACTGGTGCCACAAAAGACTTTGAGGTGTCATTGATGTTAGAGGGGGCAATGCACAGCATTAAAAACTGGGGTATGTGAACTTTTAATCAGGGTCATTTGGATATTTTGTGGTTGTCATTATGATTTATAAGCAGAAAACAAACATTTAGTTTGCACAATATGTAGCTTCACACAACATGATCCTTGAGTGGAAAAAACAGTTTTTGTGTTAACATTCAAATTCCAAATATTCTGCCAGGGTGGTATGTAAACATTTTGAGCACAACCGTATATGTATTCATGGTTACAGACAAAAAGCAAACCCTGGAGTCTCATTCTGCAGTCATGTGCTCTTCATATTCTCTTTGGCATGAGAGTTCTTCATAAATAATAAGGAATTGATTTTTACTAATAGGGTATGTTCACACGTCATGTTGACTCCGTGTTTGCATACATTTTTAGATGCAGAGCCAAGCAGGCATCTAACATTGTGCAATGTGATTTTACATTGCTTTCAATGTAAAACACGCAGCGGTGTTCAGACGAGTGATCGCCGATGCGTGTTTTACATGCGTCTTTATTATGCGTCTTTCGGATCCGTTCAAAGAATTGACATGACAATTCTTGATCTACTTGATGCAGCAGACACCCTGTTTAAAACTATAGTGTGCATTTCTGCTGCAGCCAAAATGCAGCCAAACACGCACCTGCGTGATGGATGCGCTTTACACAACGCTTTTCGATGCGGTTTTCGGATCCAGAAATGGATCCAACACACCATGTGAACATAGGTAAAATAATAACTGTTAGGGTCTGTCCACACAGCATGGTTTATTGCTCAGATTTTCAAATGGTTTGTGTATTTGGAGACTGTCTGAAAACCGACTATCCCCATAGACTTTATTAGAAAATCCGTTTAATAGTCTACACGAAGATTTTCAAGGGTCATTTTTCACCCACGGTGTTCCAAAAAATTTTGGAAATGCACAACTTCCACCCATTTTTCGAGGGGAAAGGGTGTGAAATTCGGGGGTTAGGGGGGACAGGCAATCCCAAACCCACGAAAAAATTGTCTCCCAAAACCACTGAAAAGACGACAAAATACCAGCCGCATTCTTAAACAGAATCCGAGCAGCATTTTACACTTGTCGTGTAGACATACCCTTACATGCTTATAATCATTGGTAAGCAGCAAAAGTGATTATGATTTCACAAATGAGGTGTCAGTGTCTCTGACCTACCTGCAGAAAACAATAGCAACCAGCCATCTGTACATTGTAAAGCAGAGTGGCAGATGTGATGCTCACAAAGTAAATTACAGAAGGTTAGTTGTATTGGTCTGTGTTAATCACATTTGGGAAGGGGTTGGATGCTCATCTATGAGGGCTTTAGCTATTTTGGGGGTCTTAATTTTTAAATTCACATTAATCGATATCCTTTTTAGGGTAAAGCAATGCGGTCGTACTCAGGGCAATCATAAGTTATAAGAAAAACTGATGTAGTACATATGATTTGGCATCACACTACTCAATATTAGAGGGGTAGTCCCGTAAAAAAAATTAGATTCCATTGGGCCAAAATGGGGCCCCCAAAAAAAAGAAAAAGCTATAAGTAACCTATGGGCAAAAAATGAGTTTTAGACCCAAACAGTTTTTCATACCCCGTGGCCCTTAAGTGCGGTATCTGGCTGTTGCACCCCCACTCCCGGCGATTTACTCCCCCCGATTCAGGGGTTTTGCCGACACATAAGTAAATGGAGATCCAATGTGTTGGAACAAGAGCCCAAAAGTTGAGAGGAGGGATCGCAGGGAGCTCGGGAATGACAGCATCTGGGACAGCTTAGCAAGTATTAGCTTTTTTTTTTTTTTTTTTTTAAGACCACCAATGGAATATAATTTGATATTACTGGACAACCCCTTTAAAGGGGTTTTCCAGACAACTGTCAGCTGATTTATTGGGGGGGTTTCGAACTCAAAAAACACACACAAAAAATACAGATTTATAGTCATATATATAGCGAAGGTAGCAATAGTGCAATTCCAATAATCTATGTATTTCATATATGCATATGTCTTAGCACCAGTTGAGTGTTTCTGCACTGGTGTACTTGCTTCATTATTGTTCACAGCTGAGTAAGTTTTTTGTTTTAATGTTACTCCATTTGGATGTGTGGCTGCCTCCATGTTAGTCATGCACTCCTCCTTGCTGCCAGAGGTGTTTTTAATTAAGGCAAAGTATAGTTGGGTCCCGCTGCCCCAAGTACATTGGAAGCCTTAGCTCCAAGACAGGTGAGTCAGTTTACAGCAGTGTACCATCTAATGAGGTTACCTTGACATGGCAGATGGGCTCATACAATGTGGTTAAAATCTGTGCTAAGAACCTCATATTTATATATGGTAAACACAACAGTAACCTAATTTGAAATGAGTCATATATTTAATGTATATGTATCATTTGGCACTTGTTTCTGTACTTTTATGCTATAGCATTGTTAAGGTTGTGGCATCATATATGTCTTTATGTAAAAACACATAAAATATGCAGTCCTTGATTGATTGGAGGGGTCAGTGCCTGTAAGTCATTGGTAAACCAGAGCAATTGGAGACCACAGGACCACTGAGGCTAGTAGCAGTGAGGTTTTTAAAAGGTGTGTGAAGTTTTTTTCCTTGTCATTATATTTGAAGCTGATAGTTTTTTCAAAGTTCTAAAACAAACCCTTGAGGCCCCATCAAGTTTATGGCCCACACTTGTGGTATCTGTCAAGACATGGTGAAAAATGTATACCAATAAATACTACAGCAGAGACGTGATAGGGCTGTAGAAATCTATGGAGCAAACGTATTCCAGTTGGACTACGTTTCCCCTATTTACTGAACAGCAGACACATAAGTATGTTCTACCACATTTTTGAGTCAGATGCACAAAGCTTATATGTTTGTTAAATGGAGGAAATGTAATCTAATTTTGACTATGCTTACCTTGTAGATCTCTGTAGCCCCGTCACATATTAGGATACATTTTTCACATTAGCCAGATGGATACTACAAATATACCATCAAAGGAACGTGAATGAGGCATTACGGGAATCTGGAATATCTCTGATACTTATTTGT
Organism: Phyllomedusa bahiana; assembly: GCA_025379985.1. Lineage (NCBI taxonomy): Eukaryota > Metazoa > Chordata > Amphibia > Anura > Hylidae > Phyllomedusa > Phyllomedusa bahiana. Next base: position 129,294 of record JAODAL010001467.1, on the reverse strand, counting down.
TTAGTGAATCAGCATAAGCTCAAGCTTGCTGGAAATGTATTACAATCTTACATTTAGCTGCATTCCATTATGGTGGTGTTAACAGTGAAAGGTCTGTTTGCTAATATATTTTTTTACCCATAAAAATCCTTTTGGCTTACTGGAATGTTAAATGAATAGTAGAAGATAGGAGAAATTTGCATAGTTCATGGTCACAGATCAAGCAGGCAAAAATGAAGCCAACAGAATACCCAAGATTCTGTACTGAACAAACATGGTAGCTGTATTAAAAAGTGAGGTTGCACTGCCATTAGCAGACAATCTTATCATATCTTCCTTTGGTCATTTTATATTGAACACTGTATTCACTACGGTAATACCCTGTTTCCCTGAAAATAAGACACCCCCGAAAATAAGACCTAGTGCATTTTTTATGCAATTCAGGGCTTGACTGCTTATGCTGATGTTTGTGATGAAATCCTACCCCGTATATTAAACATGATGATTATTTGTTCACAATAAATGTGAATTCTTGTTCTTTTAAAAAAATAAGACAACCCCTAAAAATTAAGTCTTAGCTTTTCCTTAGGGGGGCAAAAAATTAATATAAGACACTGTCTTATTTTCGGGGAAACACGGTAGCACTAAGGTTTGATGAGACAATGACAGACCTTTATGTCATATCCACAGGATAATCTATAAACATGGATCCTAAAATTGGGGATCCCTTAACTACCATTCCGCCTTGTAATATAATGAACAACTGCTGCATCCATGTGGAAAATAAAGTGCAGAAGTTGCTGCGTTCTCTACATACACTACTTGGAGTTACAGAAACAGCTGAGCAGAATCGAGCTTAGGGTATTTATTGTATTCTTTGGATACGTGAAAAAAGAAAAATACCTCTTTGAACAGATACTAAATCATAGGGCTCCATAGCAAAACTGTCTGACGCATCAAGTGGGGGAAAAAAAACTTGCCTCAGTAATATATATGGATACACTATATGTGGTTTTTACGTATATATTGGTTTCCATATATTTTTTATTTTTTTTGATACATTTGAATTTTTCCAGCATGTCTAATACTTCAGGATACAACATTATTGAACCTTTAGGCTAGGTCTACACAGCACAGGATTGTGGTTGGTTTTTCACTGGATTCATTATTTTGAATCGTAATCTGCCCTATGTAAACCTTAATAGAAAATCTGTAGTCTATAGAGCACGGATTTTTTCTGAGGTTTTCCTAAAACTAAACCCGTGTGGCGAAATATAAAACATGTTGTATATTCTGCCGGACCGATATCGGATTCCCGCAGCCATAATGTACTGGACCAACTGGGAATCCGAAAACCGACTGCCGTTTTCTGCGCAAAAATGCGGTAAGGTCCAGCAAAGTGAAAGAATCTAGCCTTACTGTATCACGGGTGTCAAACTGTGGCCCTCCAGCTGTTGGGAAACTACAACTCCCATCATGCCCACTGTTATAGATTATACAAATGCATGATGGGAGTTGTAGTTTCCCAACAGCTGGAGGGCGGCAGTTTGACACCCCTGCGTGTAGATGAATACAATGAATACTACTATAGCACTTATTTCATTAGTTGTTCTCCACCTTTTAACACCATTTTAAGCCCATAAATCTGTACTAGTTAATTTCTTTTAGAGCTGGTAGCTCCCCTGTTTCCACTTCATAATGTGATAGATTCAAATAGGATCTACTAGCGTACTATGCTATAATGTGTGAATATAGTATGGGGACAGGTTTACTCTCCTATTGGCCCAAGTGGTACAAAAACTATAGTGCTGTATTAATAATGTTTTGATGGCTATATGCAGTACTCATACTGAGAGGAGAGAGGGGGGTGCTCGCTTCATGAATACCGCAGACTCATAGTTATGAGTCTGCTGTATTCTTGGAAAGGTCCTATTAGCCACACTATATTTTTGTGTGATTTGGGCCAATATTAGTAAGTAGCTGTCCCCATACAATGCAACCTTTAAAAGGTTATTTCCACCATACCCGTTAATAACATATTGATAAGATATACTATCAGTGTATGATAGGTCCTAAAGACTTGAAACGCGTCAGATACTGCTGCTTGTCTGTGTATCGCTTTTACTGTGGATTTGAATAAAGATCATTCTTTAAGGAAGACACTGGACCTGCCTTTCACTTTATGATAGGTGTGGATCCCACCTCTGGACCTGCACTTATGTCGAAAACAAGCCCGAAACCGCTCGAGTTTCGAGAGGAGAGGAGATTGGAAACTCTGTCTGTATTTGGAATTCCCATTAAAATCAATGGGAGAGTTCAGACCCCCACGGAAAGACAAGTAAAACTTAACTTTTACTACTAACAACATCAAAGACCACTATATGAACAGTATAAAAAGCACACCAGGCGCTTTTTTTTTTAGCACCTTCACCGTTGAAAAAATCAAACAATTGTAGATACGTCTGATTGAACACTATTATTTCAACATCCGTGCTTTCATCACAATTCCATGTATAGTTCGCTGTAGATAAAGATATGTCCCTACTATTAACCATATATAATTCCTTTCCTAAAGAGGCAGGGCAATCACTCACAGCCGAACCTGTACCCTGGCCATACCTACGTGGACTTTGTATTGATTATTCTAACAGGAGCAGCCATTAGCATATTGTCCAGGTGTGCTATTACCTTTTGACCATCCCTGGTCATCAAAATGACCCTGTTTACTCCCAATGCATTTCCTTCTTTAGTATAAGAATTTCACAGGGGATCTAGGAAGAAGGATATAATAAATACTCAGGACTCAAATAAATGAACCTAAAAGGGTTATCAATGGTCACCCTTCCAATATTTAAATGTGCTAATGCGTTTAGGACAAGGAAGTACTGCACAGTTCTGAATACAGAGACCACACCGCAACTGGCATCAGTTCCATATGCCACAACTGACTTTGGAACATTTTTTTATCAGTACACTTCTGCTCAGTACTTCCTTGTTCAAAACGCATTGAAACTTTTGAATATAAGAAGGGTGACCATTGTTGATCTTTCTGGGTTAATTTAGTTGTAGGGATTGCCAGGGTACAGGATCCAATATGGAGATGCCACAGCGGTTATCAGGGCAATTGCCCTGCTTTTTCAGAAAGGGAATTATATAGGCATGGACATAACTATAGCCACAGCAGCCAAAGAGGCCCAGAGGTTGATGGGGCCCCACTCAGGTACAAGAACATTGTTCCTTTTTGTATGGAAAAAGTAGTTGGGAATTTTCTGCTCTGAAGCACTACTATCTGGATTCCCTTATATGTGGTGGTATTATTTATACCTTTAAAGGGGTTGTCTCACTACAAGGATTGCTTTTTACATTAAAGATCTTGCAAAAACAATTCACTTTGCAATATGTGTCCATTAGCAGTGTCCTACTTATTCCTAGATATCCCCTCTTGTATGGGCTTCATCAGCTCCTCAGGTCACTATAGCTACAGACCTGTTCGATCTCTCCTGATAGGCTGCCAGTGCTGGTTGCTATAGCTACAGACCTGGCTTCTACTGCAGCCTAGTAGAAGCCAGTAAACACGCTCCTGAATTTAAAATGAAACCAAGAAAACAGGACTGAGGTAAGATGAATCAATGTAGTGAGACAACCCCATTCATTTTTGCTGTTTTTGTTGCTGTTTTAGTTTATTGTCATTAGGTGGTGGGGCCCCATCTCATTTTGCTATTTGGCCCCATGAATTTTAGTTGTGCCACTGTAAGGCTATGTTACACACCGCAGGAATACCGTTGGATTTTCGGTGTTTTCAGTATTTTGAAACCGCCAAGAATCCAACGGTGCACTGTGCACTTTCATTGCATAAACAGCAATGAAAAACCCGTGCTGTAATCTATACAGCACAGGTTTTTAACTGCTGCGTTAAAAATCTGGCAGAATATGCAACATGTTTTGCAGTTTGCCGTCAGTTTCCCCTACATTAAATTGTATGGCTGACGACAAAAACTAAAACCGACCACGTTTTTTGCGCAAATCAGTGACAAAAATTGAGGTCCTGCATAGGACAAAATGCTGCCGGCTTTCCAACGTTTTTGGTCCTGTGGCCCTAACCTAAATATAGCAAACCAAAAAAGAATTCCAACAATAAAAATAGAGAAATTTTATTAATTTACGATATAAAAAAGACAGCAGTTCATCAAGATATAAAAAGTGATAAAAATCAACACCCAAAAAGAAGGCGCTACCACTTGCCCATACTACTGCTATAACATCACAGTATATAATACTATATAGTACACAAATATGAGTATGGAACGAAAAAATATAATCAATCATAATATAGTTATAAACATGTAAATACTTAACCATATAGAAATCCAATAATGGGCAAGGGGAAAAAGCACAAGTGAAATGTGCGTTGGGTCTGCCTTGCTGATTACTGGATTTCTATATGGTTAAGTATTTACATGTTTATAACTATATTATGATTGATTACGTTTTTTTTTTTGTTCCATACTCATATTTAATTACTGTATATTATTATATACTGTGGTGTTAGACCAGTAGTATGGGCAAGTGATAGCGTCTTCTTTTGGGTGTTGATTTTTATCACTTTTTATATTTTGATGAACTGCTGTCTTTTTTATATCGTAAATTAATAAAATTTCTCTATTTTCATTGTGTTGGAATTCTTTTTCGGTTTGTTTCAGTTAGATTATTTTCCAACACATCATTATCCTTGATGGTTGTGATATTGCCCTATTTCTGCAGGTTTGATCACTATAAATATAGGGTTAATATAGCAGGAACATATCTTTATTTACAGCGAACCATAATGGAATTGTGATGGAAGCACTGATCTTGGAATAAACTTCTTCAGTCAGAAGTATCTACAATTGTTTGATTCCTTCATAATGGTAGAGGTGCTGTGCATATAATGGCATTTTGGGCCACATGTATGAACCTGTTTAGGTCTAAAACTCACTCTTTTGCCCATAGGTTACTATGGGCAAAAAAGTGAGTTTTAGACCTAAACAGGTTCATAGATGTGGCCCATTATGTTGTTACTAGTAAGAGCTAAGTTTTAAAGGTCCATCTCCATTGAATACTTGCACATGGATAAATACCAACCGAATATACCTGTGAGTAACCACACTTTTATGACAGTGTGGAGGAAAGCAGTGGGAGCAGTCTTGACCTCATTCATCAAAGGCCCCATAATAGCGGTGTGTTCTGCTTCTACAGTAGGTACACGACTGATGATGCACCACAGATAAAGTTGACAACGGTCCGGGAGAAACGAAGTGTGCCCATATGTTTATTAGTAACATTTGTGCTGATTTCTAAATGTTAAATTTCACTGTGTCTAAAATAAATAAAGGAGTCTTCCTTTTGCATATTGATAGGCGTATGCAGCGGATATTTTCTATAATGCATTAAGAGACTAGAACTTAGCATCACTTTATGAGTGCTGACCTTGCTATTTCTGTATTACATGTCCCATAGAGAACATGCATTCTAGGAAAGATGCATGAAGTGTGACAATGACAAATGATTTACACTACCTACAATTGTGCCCAGTGTACAAGATCTGGGATCCTGCTGGGTACATATACCGGTAAATACAGATACAGAATACATACCGGTTTTCGAGTGGGTGTTACTTGCACAGTTTGATAAAATTCTGGCTGAACCCGGCTGCTTCTCTTTATCTTTCGTTTTCTCAGAGGTGAAGATGTATCCTGGTCACTCTGATGGACTTCATTCAAGGGCTTTGACTCTTCGACACGGGTTCGGACGTACCTCCGCAAGTGACGAGGACTTGGCCTGAATCCCTAGCAGAAAATAGGAAGTTGTGTTTATGTTGCTAACAAAGCAAAAGAGCATACAACCTATTCACAGGTTACAGGAAACCTGCAGTAAATGAGTAAATGCACACCCAGGGTAAAGGTATGCAAACATCAGTGTCTTAGAGTGAAGTTTTTCATTGCTTATCATTTTAAATGAACTGTTGTGTGGTTTTATCTACAAAGTTGTCACTTATCCTCCCATTTATCAGTACAAAACCTTCTAACAGAGTATAAAACTGCACAGGCATTTTTAATCTCAAACATTAATCTCAAGAAAATGCTGCGCTACTTTGTGGGATTAATGGCCTGATAAATCTCCTAAAGCGCAATTGGTTACTTAATACCCTGAAAACATGACCTGATGCATCTAAACTGTGCACAGAGATCCCTATTAGACTTCTGTAATCAGAACACCTCAGTGCCTTATATATTACTATTATAGAGATCACTATTATAGAGTACTATAGCGGCTCTCTACTGTTGCCCTGAGAGTCCATAAGCAAAATGCTTACCAGCTACAGGGAAAACGTAAGGAATTGTATTTACTTCCGGATTCCCTTGTCCGCTATTAAACTGCTGAGGAATTATTCTAATAGAAGTAAAGTAGAAAAGAAATTGTTCTGTTTCATTCTGTACAAACATAATCACATTTTAAATACACTTTATTTTCATTACAAAAATAAATAACTGTTAAAAAAAATGCATCATGTTAGGCCCTTTTTGCATCACATATCTGCTCCTCATTCATAGTATGCATTGGGATACTGTGAAAATGTTTCCCTAATAAATTATGTGTTACTTATGGAATGTTCTTTATTTGCAGACATTTCTGATGATGGCCTTGTTGATGAGGTTGATGATGGCCTGTCTATTTGATGCACGAATAACATTTTCATGTGTTTGTTTGAAATCCGTGGTGTGCTGTGGATTTTTGGGCTCTTATGATATATGGGACTGGTTACCCCTTCCACAAGCACCCCAGTTCTGATCCTTCTACTAAAGGTGTGCGGCATCCTCTTCAATCAAGATACCATAGCTAAGCCATGATGGGGCTATAGAGATCTTTAGTGCAAATGCAGTCCAAACTGTACTACAATTTGCCCTTTAGATCTTTATGGCGCTGTCACGACCTGCTCCGGTATCCATCGGGATAAGTTTTGCACAGTACAGTGATCCCTCAAGATTCAATGGGCTCAGGAACAACCATTGTATGTTGAAAATTTTGGGCCACATGCATTAAACTGTTTAGGACTAAAACTCACTCTTTTTCCTATAGTAACCTATGGGCAAAAAAGTGAGTTTTAGACCTAAACAGGTTCATATATGTCTCCCAATATTTTCAACATACAATGGTTGTTCCTGGGACATTGTATGTCGAGTTTGGATTCAAGATAGAATGTCCCATACACTGATCCAACCAATTATCATGAACATTTTACTTGTAAAACCCCTGTATTAGTGAAGTGGATGTAGTGATTAATGGTCTAGTAGCGCCTCTCTAAAGTACAGTTCGGTATATACATGTCCTGTACTGCTCTATACATGCACCAGGATGATTGGCTCCTTTGGGCGGGTGAGGGTGGCCCCATTCTCTCTTTTTTTTTTTTTAAATATGTTTTTATTGAATTCCAATGTATTCAGTGTCAACAATCGATTACAGAAAAACAAAATAAATGACATTGGTCCAAAAACACTTAATATGAGGTTACGCATTTGAATCACGTGTTATATCCTCTAACAAAGACAACTAAACCATAAACTATCTTCGTTGTGGTTCATTAATATTTAGCTTGGATATAATATACAGGTGCACGATCAACTACCTTTCCAAATAAGACACATGAACTTACATGCAAACTGTCCGACAAACTCTCTTTGATGGTTAGAAATATTTATCCTGAATAGTGTATCACTATGCCAGGGGCTAACCCTCCGCATCCACTGTCTTCAATGCACCCCTCTAGGCCTCTCCTCCTCCGCAGCTGTTTGCAGGATCTTTGCAGGACCCTGACATACCCTCCTGTAGATGATATTTTCAGGCGGTGTTGTTGTAGTTTGGAATTGTGTGCAGGGTAATCGGTATATAACAGCGATGATCAGCATCTAATCCGCACTCCAAGACCCCATTCTCTTTTTTTCTGGTGCATTTTGTATTAAGTACATGACCCAAATAAGCTCCTGTCCTCATTATAGAAAATAATTTTCAGTTTCCAGCAGCTTTCTGTTACATGGAAGGACTTGCTTTATCTGGATTAATTATCTATGGTTATGGTTCCAACATACAATGGTCTACCTGTAACCAATCAATACTGTATGTTGAGGAACCACTGTAGTCCGGCGGATACTACAGGTAGGAAGCAGAAATGTGATGTGAAGGGGGCCTCAGCAAGGCATAAGAGTATAGATGCCCAGCACTCCAATGTGAAACTCATCAGTGACACTGTATGTTCTTTTGGGTAATGCTTTATTTCACATTTACTTTATAAATTACATAAAGCAATATAATGGCGACATTTAAAACACCATGATGTTTCGGCCCTTCTGGACCTTGGTTATATATTTTTGCTAGCTAAGTAGAGAATTATATAAATTTGATTAGCGGCATCAGTGATGAATAAGGCCCGGGAGGGCCAAAACATGTTGTTCTGAATGTCACCATCATATTTGCAATATATGAAGTAAATGTGATTTGCATTAAGCATAATCCAGAAAATGTAGGAGTGCCGCTGATAACTTGGGATTCAGCAATACATAAGAAACTGTCACAGTTATGGAGTGCATCCACTGGACCACCACAAGCAGTCGTATATGCCACGTCAGGCAGTGGAGTCTAAAGAGCCTTCCCGTCTTCTTTACAGCCCACTGCAAGGCCGGTTGGATTTGTGCGGCGGGAGACTTCCAGGTCATTTTCACCAAGGACCACAACCACATTATGGTTGCTCTGAATAGGCCGCAGGAGGGCCTTGGAGGGTGGCTAAGGTGCCTGGGTATGGCTGTCAGGTATGCCCCCGCCTGTGAGTTGCTGAACAGAGCCGTGTGGAGGTGTGCACCAGAGCTCTGAATCCAACATGGTGTAAGCTCCCTGTGCTGGTGCCGCCACCTCTACCAGGTACTGGCTACATCCTCTAAGGAAAGTAAAGAACCGGTCTTTTTGCATGCAGACCTTGTCTATCCCTGCTCGTGTCTAATGTCTCATGGGTCACAAAAAATTACATGGAGGGTCAGATTCAGTACTTGGGCACATTTTCTTTCATCTGCCAAATGAGCAAAATAGGTACCAGATAAGTTAGAATTCAACCAATTTGATTCCATGATTTTCTAAGTATCTATGTGGCAGGTGCTCACTTACTCCACTATTATCATGCCCATTCTAGCAATCCATAGGTACCTATATATGGCCAAGGTAGATAACAGCCAGTTAGCTGACAGCTATCTTATATACCAGATGCTGTATTATTGGTCATACATCTAAAGAGGTTGTCTTACCATGCTGTTTTACAGAGCCAGTAACAGCTTTAGGCTATGTCTCCACTGCACAGAAAAACATCAGTTTTTTTCAGTGTCTTTCGTTTTCTAAAAACTGAAAACAGCTTCCATAGACTACTGTAGTAAAAACGTCCTGCTGCCTCCACATAGCTTCTTTTTTCTGCTCATTTTTGCTGCTGGTCATTTTGTTCAGCGTTTTACGTTTTCTAAAAATGCTTAAAAAACAACTGAAAAGATGTCCTATAGATTTCTATATTAAAAACGTCCTGCTGTCTCCAGATCGTCTTTTTTCAGGTCGTTTTTGCTGCTGGTCGTTTCTTGAAACGTTGCAAAACACACCAGAGCAGGGCAGAAAATGAACTACTGGAAAAAAAAGCTACAAAAAACGCGCCAAAAAAGTGCCAAATAACGCAAAACGCACAAAAAAGGGCGTTTTTTTCAGCTGCTTTTTTACAGACAGTGGACAAAAAACTCCGTTTTATGAACGTTTTTAGTATTTGGTTTTCTGGTTGTTTTTTGTCCACTGCATTGTAGACATAGACTCTCACTTCCTGTTTAGGCTGTGGGTAGGGTCTAATGCAGTGATCGGCATATCAGCTCTGCTGTTCCTAAATAATCCTGTTATGGGGACATGAGTGCAGAAGGTTTGTAAACTGTAGTGCACAAGGCTACAGAGCTCTAAGGGGTTAAAGCTTGTCAGTAAGTAATGTAAACAAGGTTCTGTATTTCAAGATAAGGAACAGAGCTGGGAGTGGTCATCATTGCAGCCACTACTACAGCCTGTAAGAGCAGAGGTAGGTGGCCGGTACTTAGGAAGACTTGTGTACAAAAAGGGGAGATAAGATTTGCTCCTAACTCTAAAGAGAAGCAAAATCAAAACAGCAATGTATTTGGTAATAGTCTTTATTTACCTTTGTTTACTAAAGCTAATCAATGAAATTGGAATACCCCTTTGAATACAAAGGAACAGACAACTGAATGTGTAGACCAGTACCCACAACCCCACACCAGATTGTATTTCAGCATCCTCAATTTTCTTGTTCCTGTAGGAGAAGAGTCTGTGACTCATCCCTGCTTCACTAAGTGAGTAACCATGTATGATATGCTTCCAATCATAAAGTGAAGCTCCACCTGATCAGGCAGCTGCTTTATTGGCAGTACTCTAATGTAATGCTATCAGCATAATTCCCTTTAGATGTTTGGGAGAAGCTGATAATAGCATAGGACCGAGCAGTTTAGAACAAATCCCATCGGAGTACCCTGTAGACCTCAGCAGAATATAGGAGCCATCAGCACAAGGTAGCCTGTATTGTGGGAGTCAGCAAAGATCCTGCCATGATGTCATTTGACGACACCATCGCTGTCCTGCTCTATTTTCCCCCATTTTCTGCTTGCTTAGAAATGGAGTGATACATACAGATAGCTACTATAATATTTAAAGTAGCTCTGGGGTGGAATTACACTTCAAAGACTTTAGCCTTTTCATGTATGGCAATACATAAATAAATACATTTTGAAAAATCCCTTATTAAATATTTATAGGTGTTTTTGGTTTCCAAAATAAGCATTCAGATAACGGAGGACTTGCCTGATCATTGCTTTGAGTCCATGTCCTCCCATCATATGGTATGAGGAATATTCTCCCACAGGGCTGTAGCTATAGGGGTTGCAAAGGTAGCTACCAGGCCCTGCAGTCTGAGGGGGCCCTAAAATCTCTTCTGCCACCTAAAAATATGCCATTGTAATGACACATGGAAGCTGGGGGCACGTTTTACTTTTTGCACTAGAGCCTAGGAGCTTCAAGTTATGCCTCTGTTCTCCCTCTTCATAAAGCAGTGTTGTCTAACTATGCAGCTCTTAGTATACTAACAGATAAAGTCTTAGAGCCACATGTAAGAGTAGGGCTGTGCTAGTTATCTGGCGTCAAAAGCTGTAGTAGACCTGTTCTATAGATGTATGAATAGTCACATTCCAAACTTTGGCGCAATAAGCACTTGCGCAACAGTTTTGAATGCGCCAAAGATCTGGGGCGTTCTGGGGGCGTGTTGCACCACATTCGTAAAATTAGATACACTTATGAATGTTGGATGCCAAATCTAGGTGCAGAACAGTTCGAACAGCCAGACCAAGTTAAAGGTGGTCTTGTCATACTGGCACTACAATGTGCCTGTAGGTATGAACTGCAGAAGAACAGGTTCATACATTCTGGTGCACTCTACACTACCTTAAAGCTATTTAGAACTGACCTGTCAGCACCAACATTCATACATGTCACCCTTAGCGCAGATTTACTAATAATCATGAATTTTTCATATTACTTCAATCAAACGGTGCAAAACATTTCCAATGGTGATAGAAGACCTGAAATAAGAACAGTGACAATGACCCAAACGCTAATGACACTGACAGCTCAGGAATGAGGAAGAAAATTACATGTAGTAAATCTAGTGAATATAGTAAATGTGTATACATTTATGTTGATACTGCCCTTTATGATCTTCTACTGCATGTAGTTATCTATACAGATATCTCGGGAATGCATACAATAAAACCTGGGTATTAATTACCCACATACTTTATACATTTACACAGGAGAAAAAAGCTATTTATTAAGCTTAATATAATTCCAGATAAAATAAAGGGCTATACCACACGTTTTGGTCCTTACAAGTGTCATTACCAGTGTGGTGCATTAGCCCCTTCCTACTGCAGCCTATTTTTTTTTATGTCATGTTAATTTCTTTCTCTTTGTCCTCCAAGAGCCATAACTTTTTGACTTTTCTGTCTACATAACCATATGAGGGCTTGTTTTTTTGTGGGACAAGATATACTTTTTAATGCTGCCACTGGCTGTGCAATATGATGTAATGGGAAACCCCCCAAAAATGATTTGTATTCTGCAGGTCAGTACAATTCAACTGATACCAAATGTGTAGACTTTTCGTTATGTTCTAGTACTTTTAAAGAAATAAAAGCATTTTCTTTTTTTCATATTTACGCTGTAAGGTAATTTTCTGGATCTAGTTTTGTTTTGTCTTCCAATGTATGGACCTCAGTGAGAGCAGTGAGGGCTCGCTTTTTGCGGGTTGAAGTGTAGTTTTTATCAGTAGAATTTTGAAATACAGGTGACTTTTTTATCACTTTTATTCCAATTTTTAGAGACATGAAATGATCACAAACATGCAATTTTTGGGTTGAGAATTTATTTACTTCTACAGTGTTCATTGTACAGGATAAATAATGTTTCATTTTAATAGATCGGACCTTTACATATGTGGCAATATCAATTATCTGTTACTTTAAAAAAAAAAAATATTTGTAAAATGACAAAACGTGGTTGAATAGAATATTTTATATTTGGGTTTTTTTGTTTAATTTTAAAACTTTTTTTTTACTTCACAATTTTATTTGTAGTCCCACTAAAGTACTTGATCACTAAGAGGCACTATTGCTTGTACACCATTCTGCATTATAGAGATTATCAGAAAGGTGGATAAAGACAGCTCTCCTGGCAAGATGTAGCAGGAGTAGTAACATGGCAGCTACAGCAGCTTTCATTAGGCTTCCAGCTGTCATGGCAACTAATTGGCATCAAGTGATCTTGTCAGTGGTGGGTGTAAGCTGTAACTAACAGCGGGTACCTTACCGACAGTATGACATGACTGTATGTCTAATGTCAAGGGGTAAGTATATGATACAAACAATGGGTCTCATTTATTAAAACTGACTGTATCAGGCCCCTAGCAGCCAAACAGAGCTCAGCTTTCATCTTGTAAACTGTTTTGGAAAAATGAAAGCAGAGCTCTGATTGTTTGCTAGGGACCAATACTACTAGACAGAATTGATAAAAGAGGCCCAGTAAGTACAGTATAGTACAGCACTACATGAGCCAAAATGTTCTTTTATTCTCCAACCTTAAGAAACACAGCAATCTTTGGGTACTGCCCCAGGGATTGGTAGGGTGTGGGGGTGTTTCTTTCTGTTTTGACATTGTCCACCCTGTTATACGGTATATGTAAGGATATAATGCTTTTTATGTTTTTAATCAAAATGCTGACTGCATACTCAGTTATAAAAACAGTTTTATAGTTTGAGTAAATGCTCAGTTAATAAGGTATCATTTAAAAAATACAGCAATCCAAAAATTACATAAATCGTGTCCACAACTGATACTGTTTTTGGACTGTTTTTGGGTTGTTGGAAAATAAATGAACAAAATAGTTGATGTACTACTATATATATTTTTGGATTGATATGAGCTGAAGGCCGCAACCTTCTATGCACACATTGAGGAGTCAACAAAGCAGTGAGAGTCATGCTTTAATACCAGAGCGTAAAGATGGTGAGCATTTTTTCTTTTACATTTTCCTTTTCCAAACACATCATGAATTCTAGAAGAGAATCAATCCAACTATGAAATAAATTACAAACAGAAAAATATCAATACAAATAGATGTAATAATTTTATGATGTCCTGCATGATTTACTCAATGGAGGCCCCAAATATTCTGTTGTAACTGTCAGTAGGATGATGCAAATTGAATGAAATGTGCTCTTCAGTTTATGGAGCTTCAGAATGCCCGCTTATCAGTGTGACAAGGTAGGCGCCAGACAGTCGTCAAATCAACTAACCTCTATTAGTAACGATATATGAACTGCTGAAAACCCCTTTACCTCTCACCAAAATTCACTTCATTCTAAAAAAGTTGGCATATGCTGCACAATGTCTCGGTTGGGCAACATCAGCCACATTTTCTTTGATGCCACCATAAACACCGATATGGACATTTTTGAACAGTTCATAAGTCAACTGCATAATCATGAATTAAAGTAAGGTTACTTCCAGCAAGATGGAGCAACATCAACATGTTACATATCGGCAAGGAGCATGGCTAAAATTGAGTCCTTTTTCAACAACAAGGTAATTTCAAAGGGTTTTGGCAGTCACAGTCACCGGATCTAACGTCACTAGACTTCTTTTTTTGGGATATGCTCAAAAGGAAAAGTCTATCAGAACCAGCCTCGCACTGTGAAAGATTTGAAGGAAAACATACAATGTATTATTGCTATTCTCCCCGAAATTCTTGCAGATACATTGAGGAATATGAAGCACCAGAATACAGAGACCACTTTCAGCATCGCATGTAATGCACTGGTAATTGGATAACTGCTGGGCACTGGTCCTATATTACCCAGCTTTCCCCCGACCTCCCTGCCAGATCCATAGTGCCCTTAGCCTATGAGTGAAAAGCATTCCCTTGTGTTTCTGCTCTTACCGCTTACCATTTTCAGACTAAAGGCCAAGTTGAGAGGGTCAACCAGGTCTTAAGCAATAACCTGGGCAAAGTTTTCCTATAACTCCCTAGATTTGGATTCTGCCGGTGCCTCCCCATTCTATATAGTCTGTGGACAAAATCCCCACCCACCACTCCCACTACCTACGCCTGCTGATGTCCCCACAGTGGATGACTTGGTTTGGTAGATGACTTCCATCTGGAGTGACATACATGAGTCCTGACAACGGGCTTCCGCACAAATGAAGGCTCAAGCGAACAAGAAACGAAGACCTCCCCCTTTGCTCCCGGTGAAAAGGTTTGGTTGTGTTCTAAATACATCCATCTGAAGGTCCCCAGGTACAGTCTGGGTCCTCGGCTCTTGGGGCCATTTGTAGTACTAAAACAAATCAATCCAGTCGCCTATAGGCTCCGGCTTCCTCCCACTATGCACGTCCCAAATTCCTTCCATGTCTCCCTCCTGAAACCAATTGTTCTTAATCTATTCTCTCTGAAGTGGTCTCCCCTTCTCTAGAAGCTGACACCACCATGTCTATGTGGTGAAAGAAATTCTGGCTATGAAAACAATCAGGGGGAAGCAACACTGTCCTGTTGACTGCAAGGGCTTAGGGCCTGAGGAGAGGTCATGGGAACCGGAGGACAACATCTTGGACCGTAAGTTATTACTTTCTCCAGGCTAGGAGGAGGGGGAAGCCAAACGGGAGGTACTGTTAGGGGTACTCCCATAACCCACACGTTGGGCCATGGGTGCACCCGTACTGCCACTAACCCTGCTGCCACTGCTGCAGAATCTGCGAGCAGCGCCGCAACTCGCATGTTGGGTCACAGGCGCCCTCGGAGTCCGGGTCATGGCTGCTCTTACTCACCTCTCTTCACTCCCTGCGCTGTCTCGGCTTGCTGGTGTGCGCGTCCCCGCACCATAGGCGTGCTTGTGAAATTTAAAGGGCCAGCGCACCCGTCATTGAATAATTGCACTGGTCCTATATTACTCAACTTTCCTCTGATCTTCCGTCTGGATCCATAGTGCCCCTAGCCTATGTGTGAAAAGTGTTCCTTTGTGTTTCTTCTCTTACCGTGTACCAGTCTTCTTCTGCCACGTCCCTCGACCACTAAACTTGCCGCCTACCCTGACCTTCCTGTCTGGCCCCAACTACAAGCCTGCCTAGCGAATTTGTACCATGCACACCTTGCACGCCACTGCAGGCAAGTCATGCAAGAGATACCGATCTGGGGGTTGCCTGCCGCAGCAAGACCGTCCCTGGTGCGGCTTATGCCATCGTCCACGCTGACCCAGTGTATCCACTACCTCCAGTCGTTACAGTATGTAACATTTTCTTGTTCAGATTGCTTCCTCCTAATGGTAGTTACAACCGAATATTCGGGGCCTCTTTCGAGTGATGTGCTCTATATTTGATACTGTATTTGTTGCCATGTACTTATATTGTGGCTATAAAATGAGCCAAGCGTGTCCCCAAGAAGTATATTAATCATTTGCTTTCAACATAATATTGGTATTTAAAGGTTTTATCTGCAGCAGAGTGAGGGTCAAGAAAAACAGCACATAGCTGTTCTGCACTGGAGCAAAATAGCTATATGTTAACCTAATATCTGGTTTCAGGGTGTTTGCCAGACGGAGACGTGCTGATCTCAACAAAACTGCAGGATTGATAAGAAGTGTCCAATCCATTAAAGCACTGCGGGTATTGCGTAGCCATTGTGTGCACACAAATCAGAATCCGTGCTGCAGTCAAAATCGTCAGCATTCTGCTAATGGTGTCTGCAGAGCAACAGCAGTGAACCCATGCCCACCTTAGCATGTCAGCTTATTATACTACAGAAGTCCCTTATATGTAGTAATAATAGCCTATAATAGGAAATAATTGTATGTATACATGCATAGCTGTAACATGGGCATAGGCGAAAGTGAAATCAACTTGTTGAAGCTTATAGCTAAGTAAGGGAGATATGCAGGTGACAAAGCGGTAATATGATACATCAGCTATCACACAAATGTGATATTCTATAGGACACTATGAAAACGCCATCTGTATATGTCTTTTAGGCAGTGCAATACTGTGATCACAAAAACTCAGTCCATCATGGATTGTTGCAATTGGACTACTGCAAATCGTGTGATTTTTTCCCTATAAGACTATAAAGATTGTATTAAATTTGATACATGTGATTTTCTGCAATATGACATAAAATTGCTATTTACTTCTTGTATGTACTTAAGCAGTGGGAGTGAGCTTGTATCAAAGCCATCAATGTCACCTCGGAGGTCGAACCTTAATTAGTCACATTTATAACGTTGTTAACTAACAAAATTGTGCTTCATATATGTTGGAAATGCTTTGCAAGTCTGTCTATCCATGAAAAAGTGAAAATACTCTCACACCAGACCATGATTGGAAGTTTGCAGATAAAATTATATATATATTATATATATATAATATATATATATATTATATATATATATATATATAATATTATAATATATATTAGGATATATAATATATAATTATATATATATATATATGGGATATATATAATATATAATTATATATATATATATATGTATATATATATATATATATATATATATATAGGATATATATAATATATAATTATATATATATATATATATATGGGATATATATAATATATAATTATAAATATATATCATGGGCACTCAATGCTGCTAAAAAAAAGGGCTCAGTTCAGACAGGACCTATTTTCTTTTGCTATGGGTGATGCCACTTCTTTTCTTTGCAATTGAAGCAAAACTAGCAAAGTCAATTCTTCTCCTAGAAGTGATGAAATGAGGTTGGGATGACAAGAAGCACCAAGGTACAATTTTCGCAGGATAGAGGTAAATGATGACATGAAACAGCATTGGCAAACCAAAGGCTTATTCTCCTAGAAGTGATAAAAAAGTATTGGGCTGGAAAAAGCACCAAAGTGCTGCATATTTTTGTTTGTTTCCTGAATATGCTTTACATATATCCCTTTTGCTTTCTAAAGATTCGGTGAGTCTGAAGCAAATTGAGGATTAGTTACATCCAATAGAGGGCGCAAGAGCTTCTCAGCTCCTTTCCCATAATGCCTTATGATATGCTTTACTTATTTAATAAAAAAAGTTCTGCTTTTATGGTTGTATGCTAATACTGCTGAAAGCACTTATCAAGGTATGTGGTATGGACATATTCATATACTCCTAGTGTTTTTTTTTTATCTAAAAAGCAAAATGATTGTATATGTATGTATCCTGATGTAAAAAATAATGGTAAGAGACGTTCTATTCTGTATCTGCATTAATTGTTTAATAAAAATTACCTGATTTGGCTGGGGACAAGGAGACAATTTGACCGTTGCACCCGACTCAGGTGAGCTGATAAACAAATGCTTTTCTTACACAAAATAGCACTGGCAAACCAGAGGCTTCTTCTCCTAGAAGTGATGGAAAAGGGCTTGGGCTGGAAAAAGCACCAAAGAACAATTTTCCTGGGATGCTGGGAAGTGATTATACAAACAGCATTGGAAAATCAGAGGCTTCTTCTCTTAGAATTGATAGAAAGGGGTTGGGCTGGTAAAAAGCACTATGGTATGATTTTCCTGGGCTGGTTAATAGTTATGATGTGAAACAGCATTGACAAACCAAAGGCTTCTAGAAGTGACGGAAAGGTCTGGACTGGAACCAAGGCACAGTTTTGCTGAGATGATAGACAGTGATAACACAAAACAGCCCCAGCAGAAGGATCCTCTTTGGTTCTTGTTGTGTCCTCCCTTCTCTAGGGACTTGTCCCCATGGCAAAGGTTTTCAGTCGGTTTTACAGACAGTTTTTGTATTTGAAAACTTTCTGTAAAGCGACTGTCAAACTTTTACATTGATTTTAATAGAAAATCCATGCAGCAGTCCCCACTGCACGGATTTGCTGCTGGACTGTTTTTGACACCGCCAGCGTAACGAAAAACATTGAACATGTTCATTCTTCCGCCCGGTTTTCAGGCAGAACATGAACATGTGAGTGTGAACGGGGAGGGCTTGAATCCACAAACTGCCGACAAAAGCCGCCCCCATAGGTGCCAAAAAAAGACAAAATACTGGTCTTTGCCGTGTAAACGCAGCCTAATAATGCTCTTGGATTTTTCATTTAGTGTTAGACCAGGAAACATAGGAAGCTTTGCTGTACCCTTTAATGTGGTCAGATGAGAGATGCAGACACCAACTCAGCAGATCATTAATTTACAATACTACAGTTTCAGCATAAAAGCAGACCTGTTAACAGTACTTCTCATCTTAAGCTGCAGATTGCAAATATTTTGCTCAGTCAGTGGATACCTGATCTGATTTGGGGAAGGACATCACAAGGATGAGGCAGTTGTAGGAATATGACTGTGTGCAAATAATGTATAAAACCAGCAGACAGTCTAACACATTTTACTTTTAGGTTGTCTGCAAACACTGCTTCAAATAATACATAAGCCATAATTATATTTTCCAGCATGACTCAGTGGTGCTGGTGCAGCATACTGAAGAATCAATGAAGCTGACCTGGCCAAAAATGATGACTACCCTGTTTGGCACAAGTAACTGCATTTCTCCTGCATTGCCTCATTTCTTTTACAGTACCCGTCTTGGTTAAACTCCAATAATTTTTTATGTTTTACAAACTACCAACTTGTAAGCTATAGTATTAGGTATCTGCAGTTTCATTATTTCAGAAATTTACTAATAGCTTGTATTTTAATAAGGCCTGGTTTTCAGCTGTCTCAGAGGTTCCTTTCAGAGATTCCATTGCAGATTCCATCAAAAATTACTGAAAAATAGGGCAAGACTGCAATATTTTTCCCGTTAAAGTGGCGGACACCTCGACAGAAACCAAATTGACTCCACTGTAGTTAATGGATTGTGTCTGTCATAAAACAGTTCTGGTTCCAACAAGCAACAAAGACTCCAAATGGAACCCCTAAAGCAGATGTGAACAAGACTTAATCACATTGCTACATCTGTGTACATCTAAGGGCTTGTTCACACGACGTTTTGGATCTGTTTTGGATGCGTTTTACGGATCCGTTTTTGTCTGCGAAAACTGGATGCAAACTGCATCCAAAAAGCGGATCCTTTTGGATGCTAATTGGATGCGTTTTGCATGCGTTTTACGGATCCGTTTTTTGGATTCGTTTTTTCAATGCTTTATTTAAATCAACCTATCAAACTGCAATTTAAATATAATATAACCTATCAATGCCAAGAAAAAAAACTTTTTTTACCTATGTCAGTCAGCTGTACATACACCTATGATTTTAGAACCCGCCCTCCTCCTTTTTTTTTTTAAATAACCAATAATTTTCAAACCCACCCCATGTAAATTAATTAATAACAATCATGTATAAACTAAATAATTTATAAACTAAATATTTATAAATTAAATATATATTTAGTATACATATATATATATATATTTATATTTATGTACATATATATAAATGTACATTTATATACTATTATACACATTTATAATATTATATACATTTAAACTTTTGTATAGAATTTATATATAAAATATATATATATATATATACTATTATATACATTTATATATATATATATTTACATACATTTATAAACTAAATACAAGCCAAACATAATATTAAAATTTTATATTTAATTTAAATCCAATGCGTTTTACGGATGCGTTTTTGGCATCGAAAACGGATCTAAAACGCACCCAAATGTATGCTGCGCTTTTGCATCCGCTTTCGGGATGCCAAAAGCGCACTCCATTATTTCCTATGGGGATTTCTTTTGCGTAAAACGCAAGAAGAATTGACATGTCAATTCTTAAAACGGATCCGAAAAAAGCATCGCGAAAAGCGCATCGGCGATCACTCGTGTGAACAGCGATGCGCCTTTGCCATTGAAAGCAATGTTAATCACACTGACAATTGTCAGATCCGTTTTACGGATCCGTAAAACGGATCACAAAAACGTCGTGTGAACAAGCCCTAAAGGTAAAAGCATACCCTGACCATTGGTGAGGAATACACAGCACGGCCCTGGATAACGCCATGGTGCGGACAAGAACTCCATCTCCTATGTAAATGCAAGATACCAACAAAATCGTATGACTATTGGCAGACACATAAGGGCACAGTATCTTGTCCGCACAATGGCCATGGGATGTATAGAATAAACGGTAAATCTTTGGTTGTAAGGCAAGGATCCATGATGCAACAGTGTTTGTGATTAAAGGAATCCAGGCACTAGTCCCTCCTCCTCTAGCATCTACACCTGACAATGGTTCATGCAAACCAAAGCGTTGTATATGGCTATCATACTTCTATATAAAGAGGTCATCCAGAGCAGAGAACAACTCCAAAGTCCAAGCGATTCCTTTGAACAAAAACACTGTTGCATCGTGGATCCTTGCCTTACAAGCAAAGGTCTACCAATTATTTTACACTACTACCAGAGCCATTATTGGAATTCTGCATCTCTTTTCCACAATGTGGATCATAGACTCAGAAGAATCCAGACTCTACCTCAAAGCATACAACGATCAATACCTCTACAACAGGGGTGTCAAACTCGTTTTCACCGGGGGCCACATCAGCCTCACGGCGTACCTTAAAGGGCCGACATAATTTTAGAACTGTGTAAACTTCTTAACTGTTACATTTGTACAGTATTGCTATTATAATTAGCCCTTCGAGGGGAACCAGGAAGAATATATTGCCCCCCATAGGTAGATAGGTACATATGACCCTTGTAGGTAGATAAGTGGGTATAAAGCTCCTTGTAGATCACAGGTATAACTGCCCATGTAGGTAGATAGGTATTTTGCCCCCTGTAGCCAGGGAGTAATATGCCTCCTGCAGCCAGGTAATTACCCCATGTAGCCAGGTAATATGCCCCATATAGCCCCCTGTAGCCAGGGAGATGCCCCACATAGCCTCCTGTCGCCCGGGAGATGCCCCCCCCAGCCCGCTGTAGCCCGTTACGTACCCCATACAGTCCCCTGTAGCCAGGTGCATGCCCCATATAGTCCCCTGTAGCCAGGTGCATGCCCCACATAGTCCCCTGTAGTCAGGTACATGCCCCATATAGCCCCCCAGTAGCCAGGCAGATGCCCCATAGCCCCCCAGTAGCCATGTAGATGCCCCATAGTCCCCCATAGCAATAGATTCCCACAGCCCCCCCAGTAGCCATATAGATGTCCCACAGCCCCCCCAGTAGCCATGTAGATGTCCCATAGCCCCCCAGGAGCCATGTAGATGTCCCATAGCCCCCCCCAGTAGCCATATAGATGCCCCATAGACCCCCAGTAGCCATGTAGATGTCCCATAGCCCCCCGCAGTAGCCATGTAGATGCCCTATAGCCCCCCAGTAGTCATATAGATGTCCCACAGCCCCCCAGTAGCCATATAGATGCCCCATACCCCCCCCCATTAGCCAATAGATGTCCCACAGCCCCCCAGTAGCCCTATAGATGTCCTACAGCCCACCCAGTAGCCCTATAGATGCCCCTCAGTAGCCATAGAGATGTCCCACAGCCCCCCAGTAGCCATGTAGATGCCCCCCAGCCGCCATATAGATGTCCCATAGCCCCCGCAGTAGCCATGTAGATGACCCTCAGCCCCCCAGTAGCCATATAGATGTCCCACAGCCCCCCCTAATGATTATAAAATAAAATAAAAACTACTCACCTGGTGCAGCACGGCCCGGTCCGGGAGCAGGTGTACGGTGTAAGCAGCGTGATATCACGCCGCTTACGCCGTCACGCAGCTCCCAGAGATCTCCTGGGCTGGCAGAGGCTGCCGACCGAGGAGACCCAGCGTCACAGGGGGCGTGAGTAAAGCGATGCGTCACGTCCCTTGCGATGCCGTATGTATGTACAGTGCTCATAAAGCAAGGTACATACATAGGGAGAAGGCAGGAGGGAAACGATCTCTCCTGCCTTCTTCCTGTAGCAGCAGCTGCACCGAGCGTGTACCTGCTGACTGACTCTGCGCGGCTCTGGTAAAACAGCTGTGCGGAGTCAGGGAGATCGCGTGCCGGAAAACACAAGGCCGCGGGCCGGATGTGGCCCGCGGGCCTTGTGTTTGACACCCGTGCTCTACAAGATAAGGCAGAATACCAGACGGCCCCATCCTAGAGGGAATCTCCTATAGTAGCAACTTCAATTTTTTCCCCTTCCTTCATCCTTTACCTATGTTGTTTGTACATCGAGCCTACGGAATTAATAAAGCTCCTTCTTTTTACTTCAACCTTTCAATTTTTCTCTACTATACAATTGATGGGACGCCTCTGAAGGGGTCCTTATCCACAGAGCACCTATACTCCTATTTATGAGGTGTGCACACCCAACTGCTAAATTTACTTGATATAGCACAGCAGATTAATGGAAATCAATAGAGCAAGCATAGGGCGATGTGTCCCATTAGGGCTGCTTCATTTTTTGGTGTATTTTGCGCCAAAAAACTGTTGATGTCCTATTTTCTATATAAATGAACTGTAATACACCAAAACTAGGCACATTCTACACCAGGCACAAGACATTTGAATGTGCCTAAAGTAGGCGCATCAAATATTCTAGCAATGATATGTTATGGGCCTAAGTTAGGCAAATCAATTATGCTATGCAAGATATACCACAAACCAGATTTTGACAGGTTCGTTCATTCAGGCGCACTATACACTCATTTAATGCGCCTTAAAACTAGCATAGAGGCACCTCTTTTCTGACATGTCGTCCATAGTCTTCTTTAGACTACGTTTGCCCTGTCTCCCGAATGTATAAGCTATATATACCGGACACAAAAACATATATTCTTTATGTGCAGGATACAAAGGCATGATAGACCATATCTGGGAAATAGAGGAAATGTACAAAATGTCATTGCTTTTTTCATGGTTGTTCATACAGCAACAAATAAACAGCACAGACAACTTGATTGGGCCTAGATAGCTCCATGTCCCTTCATGCGGTAGAGTAGATATTAGATTGCAGTTGGATGCTGGCCCACCTCAGCACACTTTTGCTGATTCTCCCCTTAACACTCCTGAATCACTCTGCTAAACTGGGCAATGGTACGGTTTACGCTGCATGGTCCTCCTTCTCTCCGTGCATCTATCTTTATAATCAGTGCTCAAAGGAAACAGAAAGTTATAGCCAGGGCAATGCTGGAGCCTAGTAGGGTTATTAACCACTGGACCCCGGGAATCTTATATTAACCCTTCCACTGACCTCTAAAAGCAATATGAAAATTAACTATTTGACTGCACTAGACCACCAGGGATCCTTACATTAAACCCTTCACTGGCCTAAACCACAAGCGATACTGGAGATAATTCCCTTAATGACCTAGCCAACCAGGTTTACTAACAGCAACTTCTCTACTGCCCTAGATCACCAGGGATCCTTATATTAACCCATTTACTGTTCTAGACCTCCAGGTATACTGACATTAAACCCCAATCTGCCAGCAACTCCTATAGAATTCTATACGATCCCTAAATTAACCTTCTCATTGTTTTAAAGCACCACATATACAGACATTAATTAACTGCCCTAGATCACCAGGGGTCCTTATATTATCTTGATCTCCAGGTATGCTGGAGATCTAAATTGTAATGTGCTGTGGAATATTTTGGCGCTATATAAATAAAGATTATTATTGTTGTTATGCTGGCATTAAGCCCTACACTAACACCTATTCTGCCATATATCACCAGGGATGGGATCCTTATATTAACCTCCTTACTGTCATAGAGCACCATGTATACTCACATTAACTGACTCACTGTCCTAGTTCACCAGGGATACAGAAATGAATCACTTCAGTGCCCTAAACTACCAGGAATTCTGACACTGACCCTTTCACTGCTCTAGATCAGCATTAACCCCAATTCTGCTCTAGAATGCTGACAATAAATCCTTTCCTAACATAGACCATCAGGCATACATACAGTTACCTATTCACTGATGTAGATCACTAGGAAACAGACATCCACCTTCTCACTTGGTACAGAGACTTCAAAGGGAACACAACCATTGATGCAGATGAAAGTTATTTATTGGTGGACCACATCCAACAGCTGTGAAGAGACACTGCCAGGTGGGTGGTGAGTTTGGGAGTCCCCGCTGAACATCTGCATCAGGGCCCATGAGCTGTTAGCGAACGCCCGGCCTCATGTGCATGTGAGGAACAAGGTGATAAGTGGCAGATCCCACTGAATGCTGCTCACAGCAGGCAGTAGTTCTTTGCCCAATACATAACAGCACAAAGGACATTTATACTGCAGGATCTGAAGCAGCTCGGGGTTCAGATGATGGAGTGTAGATTTCACATTTGGATAGTTAATGATTCATCCATTTATTCATTATTCATTCAGACATTTTCACTTACAATATTTCAATTAATCCTACTTCACGCTACAGAATTTAGGTTGCATGTTTCTTCCCATAGGACTGTATTAGCTCACTGATTGGATCCTTCAGGCAATGGAATTCAGGACTCTTGAGGTTTAGAGATTTTCCATGCTGTACTTGTCTCCACTAAAACCAGTCTATCTTACTACAGCAATCAACATTCCATGACATTTTAAGATGCTCATCACTAAGCTTCTCTCTATATTACCTGTGTTATCCAGTCTACCCATGAAACTCCCGGAATATCTGCAATATGAAGGATAATATGGATAATGACTTATGGCCATATATGGTGATGATGTAGCAGCATCTCCACCTTCCAAAATCTGTGACTTTTTATTTTTACCTCAACACAGCTGTATGAGGGTTTGTTTTTTTGCTGGATGAATTGCACATTTTAGTGGTACCATTTAAATCACCAGATAAGGTATTTTAAAGCTGATAAAAATTTATTTGTGGGTGGAATTGGAAAAAAAACACAATTACGCAGTTATTTAGGGGATTCATTTTCAAAGAGTTCCCAATGTGGTATGAATCATACGTTATCTTTATTTTGTGGGTCGGTATAATTTCAGCAATAGCCAATTTTCATAGTTTTCCCTAAGTTTTATTACTTTGAAAAAAAAATTTAATTTGCTTTGCATCGCTATGTACTGAGACCAATATGTTTTTTACTTTATTGACTGAAAATAAATGTATAACTCTGTTCCAGCACGGGTTTATGAAGGATCGGTCCTGTCAAACTAATCTCATCAGCATTGGATATTTTATATATGGATTTTTGTAAAGCATTTGATACTGTTCCACATAAAAGGTTGGTAAGTAAAATGAGAAGGATTGGACTGGGGGAAAATGTTTGCAAGTGGGTAAGTAACTGGCTCAGTGATAGAAAACAAAGGGTGGTGATTAATGGTACATACTCAGACTGGATCCCTGTTATTAGTGGGGTACCACAGGGCTCAGTATGGGGCCCTATTCTTTTTAAAATATTTTTTAATGACCTTACACGAGGATTTTACAGTAGAATATCAATCTTTGCAGATGATACTAAGCTCTGTAAAGTAATTACCATATTTTTCGGACTATAATACGCACCGGACACACCTAGGTTTTAGAGGGGGAAAATAGGAAAAGAAAATTTGAAGCAAAAAAGTGTGGGCTGAAGTGTAGTTTTATTGGTACTATTTTTGGTGACTTTTTGATCACTTTTTATTCAAATCTTTTGGGGACATGAAATTACCAAAAAACCCACAATTTTGGAGTTTGGAATTTTTTTCTTCTACAGTGTTCAGTGTATGGGATAAATGATGCTATATTTTAATAGACTGGACTTTTAGGGACGTAGCTATAACAATTATGTGTAACTTTTTTATTATTTTATTTGTAACACGACAAAAGAGGGTTGATTCAAACTTTTAAGATTGATTTATTTTAAACTTTTTTTTTTTACTTTAAAACTTAGTCCCCTAAAGTACTTGACCACTAAGGGGCACATTTCCTTGTCCTATATACAGCAGTACTATTGTATTGCTGTACACAGGACTTTCATTCATTACACCCTGCCTTGAATATCTGAATATCTAGAATGTAATAATATAACAAGTTATAGTGACTAGGATTCTGGAGAAGGGTCGTTGATCCAGGGATTTATTCCGATTCCCAGATTGGAGTTGGGAAGGAATTTTTTCCCTAAAATGAGGACAATTGGCTTCTCATGGGGGTTTTTGTCTTCCTCTGGATCAACACTAGAGCACAATAGGCTGAACTGGATGGACGTCTTTTTTCTGCTTTACAAATTATGGGGGTGATGTATGAAAACTGTCTAGGTGTAAGACTTTCTTTGTTGCCCATAGCAACCAATCAGAGCTCTCCTTTCTTTTTCCCAAAGCACCAGATGAAATGAATGCTGAGCTCTGATTGGTTGCTATGGGCAACAAAAACAGTCTTACTGCTAAACAGTTTCCATAAACGAGGCCCTATGTAACTTTGTGTAACTATGTAACTATTGGAGCTGTGTGGGATTCATATTTTGTAGGGTGAAGTGTAGCTTTTATTGGTACTAGTTTGGGGTATATGCAACTTTTTGATAACTTCTAATTTCTTTTTTTCTTAGTGGTGGAATACACAAAAAAACACAATTCAGGCATCTTTGTTTTTACTATAGTCACCATGCTAAGTAAATAACATGCTATTGTATTATTTTGGAATTTTACTTATGTGGCAATACTAATTATTCTAAATTTCTTTTTGTTGATTATTTTTTTGTTTGATGAATATTTACATTTTTTTCATATTTCTGAAAACACTTCTTCCTTTTTGTACGGTATATGTGTCCCTCAGGGGACTTGAACATGCAATCTCTTGATCCCTGGTACTATATACTACATGACTTTTGTACTGCAGTATATAGTTATTTTATTATTCTCCATAGGCATAATATAATTGAAGTACAATTATTAATCAGGTCTGGGGGCCTTCATTTGGACACTGGATAACATGACAACTGAATTGCACTCCACGATTTTGTCATGGGCAATAGAGTGGCAGAATGGAGTTCAATGCTGTTATTAACAGCTTAGGGAAATGTTCACAGGGCGAAATTTTGGGCGTGCAATTCTCGTGTTTTGTCTTAAATATGGGGATTTGCCGAAATTCCGGAAATCCATTTTTCATAGAAAAAATTTGGTTAGCCCCTCTACCCGCTCGAACAATCGATCGTATTGTACACGGGGGAGAAATGAAGTCAACAATTATTCCGACGAGCCCCGAAATACACGTGAAATGCAGCGGTACGTCCGGCCACACTACACGTGTGAACAAAGTTTTAGATGTTCGCGGTGGCTTTAACCAGAATTTTAAAAATGCTGGTTAGAGTTATCTCTGATCTTGCCACTAATGGCGGGTGCTAGCTGGTTAAAAGACATGAAAATTGGGGAATGGCTTTAATTCCTTTTAAATTTCAGTTTGGGGCACATTTAGGGTCAAGATGAAGTGTTCATACAAGTGAAATGACCTTTATATGCACTCCTCGACTTTAACTGCCGGTACATCCGGTATGACCACCCCTGAACTTATTGAAAAAGAGGATTGGATCACACACCCAGAATGATATAAAGTAGTGGTGCTCAGTAGAAAGATCTCTATGAGTAGAAAAATTCCCCTACACAAAAGGAAAAATAAAATTCAAAATTTTCAACATTTTATTAATGCCAAACAACTAGACAAAAAAATATATTATAAACAGCTCACCCTTGCATGCCCAACTGCTTCCGTCATCTTTCTATGATATTGAGTTAATTCAGGAACAAAAGTCCCAAAAGCACCGGCACCTCAGTATCTAAATAACATTTTTACATGTTTATTGAGCAAATCCAAGCAAAAAAATAAAAAAAATCCCAAAAGGGAGTAAAAAAATCCAAATATATCCCACCAAAATGGGGTACCTTTAAACTAATTTGTTTCAGACCAAAAAAGATCCTTAATCATAGCTAACGCTTTCATAACAGGTGTTCTCATTTATCTTTTACCCACCCCGGGTCCCCACTTTTTGGTCACTGAAACAAAATATTTAATTTAGAGCTTAGAAATTTTAAACTATCCATTGAAACTGAATCCAACTTTTGATTTAAAAGGGGTTTTTTCGCCCACAAACATATTGTAATGATAGGGACAGTAAAAATAAACACTATTGCAATTTGTTTGTATTGCCAAAATCTTTAAGCATAGCAGCTATGAACTAATTTGTGAGTGTCTAGAGCTAAATCTGAAGCCTGGGGTCGGGCTTTGCTGTGACTGGCTGCCTAGTATTTAGTTCAACCCTGTTGGGGACACACTACTTGTCCTGTCATTGGCTGCCTGCACTCTTCCCTCTGATTTGTGTAAAAACGAATCTAAAAATAGCTTTCTGTGCTGGCTGCTGCTATCTGTATCTTTGTTCTAAAATTTTCTTTCACTCCCTTGAAAGTGTAATAAAGGGTGCCCGAGCTCCTATGCTCCTTTCGCAGTATAGTTTTGTGAAAGGGCTGGGCAATTTTTCTTTATTGCCATTATAAAACACCCATATAACACGCCCATACGTTTTGTCCCCCTTTTTCCCCTGATAACAGGGGGAAGCGGTAGCGAGTCCACTTTTGTTCCATCATTTTGGGTGTTGTATAACGCTTAAAACAACAGGTGTTTCTTTTAAAAGGAGCTTGGGAGGGGGGTTTCTGCATGAGAGCTGACCACTGCAGGAGGTCTGCTGAGCTGTGACATCCTCTCTCTCCCACTGCTCACACAGAATGATGATGATGACTAATGAGGGAGCAGGGAGGGCGTGTGATGATGTCACCACTCTTCAGAAAGGGAAGACACGCCTACTGGGAGGAGAGACTCGCCCCTGGATTTGAAGCTGTGAGAGAGAGAAAAAGCTCAAGATGCCTGTGAAACAACCCCTTTAAGGCCGATTGGTATGCTGCTTTTAAGCATCAAAATTCAAAAAGCCTTCTCTTCTCCAAATGTAGGACAATATTTCTAATGAACTAAAAGATGTTTATCTTCAGTTTTTAATTATGTTTGTTAATAAATCTGTCTTATTTTTAAGCCTACAAATATTTTCAACTCTGCAATGTCCATTCTGGATATTTTCTGGAACGTAAACGTTGTTTTGTTTTCTTTTTTCAAGTTCATAATCAGACTCATTAGTATGACTGCATTCATTTTTAGATTGCCACAGAGCTAACCTGCATGTCACTGTCAACAACTACTTCCCTAAGAATGTATTTTCTGCTTCCCTCTTACCTCCTATTTCCATTTACTTTTTCTCCTCTACTTGATACATATGAATGATCTCTAGTAATTTATATCTGTGCAAGGTGTCGGCGCAGGAGAAGGAGCTCCCAGAAGTACCAAACAAAGTTTTAGGAAGGGAAAGATTAGGGGCGCTTACATCATTGTCACTCATATTGGCTATGACAACATAGAGATGGCTCCACTTTGAAGTAACTATACTTAACAATTACAATCAATTGCTCAAAAGAATTAAATTAATATTAAATACCTCAATCATCCGACTCTGCCATACTCGCCTCCAAGGCTTTTCACATGCTTCACCAGTTCTCTAGAACATACTAAACTCTACAGTTAGGCTTACTCATAACAGGGTATGTTCACACGCCATATTTGCGGGGCGCACTTTGGGGCATAATTGCGCTGCAATGCACCCGAGTTACACCCCGCAAATAAGTTAATATCATAGCAATCAGGGTAAGTGGCTAAACCATCTTGTAAACTAAGAACTTGTTACATTTTGTCTATCCCCTTTTCCCATATAGACTGTAAGATGTTGCACAAAGGGCGTACACGCCTGGGGCGACATGAATGAACGGGATTTGCGCCAGATTTCTGGCGTATTCTGCGCCTCACTGACTCGAATCCCCTGTCGGACGCAGGGATGCGATGTTAGGCGCAGTGTTCGCCACTTTCGGCTGCGCCTAACATGAAGGGGCGTGTAATGGGCGCGGTGTGGGTGTTCTGGGGCGGGATGCGGCAAATTCGAATACTCCGAGGCATGCATGATCGCGGGTCGGAAAAGTGCGGCGCATTCCAGCGCTCGCCAGCTCCGACAGGCAGACCTAGTTTAAGTTGGTCTAAACGAGCCGGAGGAGGCGAAGTGAAGCGAGAACGTAACATGAGAGGAAACATATAGAAGATCGCAAAAGAAATCTCGGCGCTCAGCTCCGTGAGACATGGAGTATGATTCCAAAAAAATCGCTTTTATTAGGTGTAAAACATTATCAGAAAAAGAGCTCAAACCTTCCAAAAAAAAAAAACATAAAAAAAAATCACTTTCCAAAAAATAGAACGGCGCTACATCAGGAATTAGGATCTTGGAAATTGCCGGGAAATACAGTAATTCAAATTCTGTAAGCGCTTCTCATTGGTCGGCAGAAACCAGCCAATCAGAATAGGAGCGACAGTGACCCATTAAAACCTATGGAGAATTATTGACCAATCAAATTCAAAGGCGGGACAGTTCAAAATACAGTAAAAATGCAGAAAAGAGCTGATTGGTTGAGCTAGCGGGGGCTTGGCAATCCTGGCCAATCAGAATAGGAGCGACAGCGACCCATTATAACCTATGGGGAAGTATTGACCAATCAAATTCAAAGGCGGGACAGTTCAAAATACAGTAAAAATGCAGAAAAGAGCTGATTGGTTGAGCTAGCGTGGGCTTGGCTATCTCGGCCAATCAGAGCGCGAGCTACTTGTCCCATTGTAGTCTATGGCCAGATCGGGGCAATGAAATCTCAGCTCTCAACGCCGTGCGGCATGGAGTATGAATAAAAAAATCATTTTTATTAAGTGTAAAACATTATCTGAAAAAGAGCTGAAACCTTCTAAAAACATAAAACAATCAAATCCCGAACAACGCGTTCGTCGCCGAGACCGGCGATACATCAGGAATTGCGAAATACAGAATTGCCGGGAAATACAGTAATTCAAATTCTTTAAGCTTTTCTCTTTGGTCGGTAAAACCCATCAAATCAGAATAGGAGCGACAGTGAACCATTATAACCATTATTGACCAATCAAATGAAAAGGCGGGACAGTTCAAAATACAGTAAAAAGGCAGAAAAGAGCTGATTGGTTGAGCCCAGGCAGCAGATATGAATCCACCAATCATATGTAGTGCGTCTATTTTGAGTGGAGAAAGAAGGGCGCGATAGAAGGGCGCCCTAAAAGTTATGACTGTCTATGGGAAATATTCTAGTACTGTGATTGGTTGGGGGGAAGAGGGGCTCGTCCTACTTAGCCAATCAGCGGCTTAGCTACCTTCTCATAGTGTTCTATGGGGAAAAGTAATGCAGAGCGAGCTCTGTTTGTGATTGGCCAAGTTAAAAGAGGTGCTGTTATTTGGACCAATGGGAGAGCGAGCGATGCTCTTATGGGTTTTCTAATGCAATCTATAATAAAACTGTACATGGCAGAAATAAAATGATAACGCTCATTAAGTTGTACCGATGTGTTTAAAAAAGGAACAATAATATTGGGCTAACGAAAATAAAGAAATAAAAATTAATTCAATGAGTTAATTTTTATTTCTTTATTTTCGTTAGCCAATGAACAATAATATAGGTGTTTTGTACATTCTACAGTGAAGAGTTGTGAACGTTAGAAGACGTCATGGCGTCTGGGACAGATGGAGAAGAAGAGAAAGAGAACAACTCTTCAGAGACGTCTCCTGTAAGTCACTATGTAACTGCAGTGTAATCACTTATATTTCTCCTGAGCCTACATACAACTAGTATCTACCACTAAATGGTCACTGTATGGCAGTGGTATATGTACAACTGATGTCACATGTGGGGTTCACGTTTGGTCAGGATCTAGCAGAATTATTTGAACCTTAAAGAGACCTGTCACATAGTTTATGCCCCCCTTGCTGAGGACAGCACAAGCTGTACAAAACAAACATTTTAGACTCCTCATTTTATCAGCACTTCTCTACAAATTCCTATCTCTATACAAAGTCCCCATCTATAGTGCCCCAAATGGTAATAATTACCCCCATGTAGGTAAATATTTGCCCCCTGTAGCCAGGTAGTAGCCCACTGTAGCCAGATTATTAGCCCCTCTAGCCAGGTTACTGCCCCCTTTAGGCAGTAATATGCCCCCTGTAGCTAGTAATATTCCTCATTTAGCCAGGTTACTGTCTCCTTAGCCAGGTAATATGCCCCCCTTAGCCGGTAATATGCCTTTAGCCAGTAATATGCTTCCCTTTGCCAATAATATGCCCCCTTAGCTAATATGCCCCTTTAGCCAAAAATATGCCCCCTTTAGCCATTTATATGCCCCCATAGCCAATAATATGCCCCCCCATAGCCAATAATATGCCCCCCCTCACCCAGTAATATGCCCCCATATCCATTAATATGCCCCCCATAGCCATTAATATGCCCTTAGCATTAATATGCCCCCCTTGGCTAATACAAGTAAAGTAAAAAACCTACTCTCCTCAGCTCAGTCCGCGCGGCCAGGTCCTGCAGCTTGAGAACGGTGTAAGCAGCGTGATGTCATCACGCCACTTACGCCGTCTCGCGGGGACCTGGACCTCCTGGGCCGCGCAGGAGCTGCCGGCTTAGAGGATCCCAGCGTCGCAGGGGGGTGATGAAAGCGGTGCGTCACGCCCCCTGCGACGCTGAGGTGTATGTACAGCGCTTACCAAGCATTGTACATACAGGGGAGAAGACAGGATGGTACCGATCCATCCTGCCTCCTTCCCCACTCTGACTGCGCGGCCGCTGTGAAACGGCCTGGAGCCCGCAGACATTCGGGGAACAGGCAAATTTATTAAATCTGCCCAGCGACGCCCCTGTCCTACACTGATTATTCTCTACATGAATAATACTGTATTCTTATATACTGGTTTTACTTTAAACAGCTCCTGTATGAATTATACTGTACAGAGATACTAAACTAAGTACAGGCAGTCCCCGACTTACATCATTCCGACTTACATACGTCCCCTAGTTACAAACGGAGACTTATGGGGCGTGACTGACATTCAACACTAAGTCACGCCCCATGATAACCAAGTGCCAGCATGCCACAGCTGCACATGAGGTACAGAACATTAGGTGAACTCTTCTAAAAAAAGGGCACAGACAGCAAAACAAATGTAAAAACTGTTCCCTGCACAATCCAAAAAAACCTTTTTGCTGGAATTACATTTAATAAATCTACCTGTTCCGACTTACATACAAATTCAACTTAAGAACAAACCTACAGTCCCTATCCCGTTTGTAACCCGGGGACTGCCTGTATATGGTACAAAGTTCATGTACTGCTCATACTGTACACTGCTCCTGTACTGATTAGTGCATGTTCACATGGCGGATTTGGCTGCGGGTTTCAGCGGGTTTATCTGCGCAGGGTTTCGGCGCGGTCGCGGTTGGGTCCTGGTTTTGGGCGCGGTTTGCGGCGAAGTTTTCACCCATACAAATTAATAGGCAGGACAAAACCCGTGCCCAAACCCGCGCCCCAACCACGCTGAAAAGCACGGCGAAACCATGCTGACACCGCGCCGAAGACTCGCTATAAGAATTGACAGGAGACTTCTCAAACACGTGTGGCAAGGCCACGGCACCAAAGCCGCGGCCAAAACCGCGCTGTGTGAATAGCAACGCGGTTTCCCTTAGGAAACCATGTAATGAACTGGGGGCGTTTGTGGCGAGGTTTGGACGAGGTTTTGGCCGCGGCAACCGTGCTAAAACCCGCGGCCAAATCCTCCGTGTAAACATGCCCTTATACTGCACAAAGCAGCTAAACTGAGTATATGTTACACAGCTCCTGCATTGATTATACTGTACAGAGAGGCTAAACTGAGAATATGGTACACGGCTCCTGTACTTATTATACTGCACAGATCCTAATATTAATATATCCTCCATAGCTTCTGCATTGATTATACTGTACAGAGGCAAACTGAGAATAGGTAACGCTGCCTGTACTTATTATCTGCAGATCCTATATTATATACCTCCATAGCTCGCATGATTTACTGTACAGAATGCAAACTGAATATGGTACACAGCACATGTACTGCTTATACTGTACAAAACTCCTAAACTGAGTGTATAGTAAATATATACTGATTATACTGTACACAGCTCCTGCAGTGAATGCACTGCAACCAGATCCTAAAATGAATATATGGTACACAGCTCCTGTATTGATTATACTGTATACATATTCTAAAGTGAGTATATGGTGCACAGCTCATATATTGCACCTCTACATGGCTCTGTACTGATTATACTGTACACAGCTCATTTACTGCATATACTGTAAATAACTCCTAAACTGAGTATATGGTAAACATATACTGCTTATACTGTACACAGCTCCTGTACTGAACATACTATACCTAGATCCTAAAATGAATATACTGTACACAAAGCATATGCTGCGTATATTATACCCGGCTCCTGTACTGATTATACTGTACACAGCTCCTGTACTGGTTATACTGTACTGACTATAGTGTACTGTACTGTACTGATTGTACGGACTATGTTGTATATACCTCCTATATCTATATTACTGTAAACAGGCCCCTGTACTGATTAAACTGTACAAAGACACTAAACTGAGTATATAGTACACAGCTCCTGACAATGTAAATTTAAAATTTGTGTACACAGCTTCTGCACTATTATACGTACACAGATCCTAATAAAATATGGTACCAACAGCTTCTGCAACTGATTATACTGTACACAGTCAATCCCTAAAATTTGAAATAATGGATACACAGCTCTGTATAATAGACTCATGATACTGCTTTAACCTGACACAGTTTCAAGTAACTATATTATAGCTGTACAGAGCTGCTAAATTGAGTATATGCTACAAAGCTCCTGTACTGATTATCCTGTACAAAGATGCTAAACTGAGTATTTGGTACACAGCTCATGTATTGATTGTATTGTACACAGATCCAAAACTGAGTATATGGAATACAGCTCCTGTACTGATTGTATTGTACACCGCTCCTGTACTAATTATATTGTACATAGCTCCTGTACTGATTAGATTGTACACAGCTTCTGTACTAATTATACTGTATACCGATCCAAATCTGAGTACATTGTACACAGCTCCTGTACTGATTAAACTGTACAAAGACGCTAAACTGAGTATATGATCCACAGCTCCTGCACTGATTATACTGTACACAGCTCCTGTACTGATTATACTGTACACAGCTCCTGTACTGATTATACTGTACAAAGACGCTACTGGTATTGATCCACGCTCTCACTGATTATACTGTACACAGTGCTAACTGTATGTTAAATGTCACAGCTCCTGCACTGATTATACTGTACACAGCTCCTGTACTGGTTAAACTGTACAAAGATGCTAAACTGAGTATATGATCCACAGCTCCTGCACTGATTATACTGTACACAGCTCCTGCACTGATTATACTGTACACAGCTCCTGCACTGATTATACTGTACAAAGATGCTAAACTGAGTATATGATCCACAGCTCCTGCACAGATTATACTGTACACAGATCCTGTACTGATTATACTGTACACAGCTCCGAGATGATTTAGTACATAACACAGCACTGCTTTACTGTAAACGGCTCTGTACCAATTATCTTATTTGAATTGATATATGATTCCACAGTAAACGCTCATATTATTATACTGTACACAGCTCCTATACTGAGTATAATGTAACTATGGTATATGCATCTGCTCCTATGATGATTATACTGTACACAGCTTGTACACAGACACTGTACAAACTATACTGTATAACCTCTATACTATTATACTTTACACGATCCTGTACTTTTATTCTGTACACAATTCTAAGCTAGTATATGAGTACACAGCTCGTGTCTGCTATACGTGTATATCTTATTCTTTACTGTACAGCTCCTGTACTGATTTAAACTGTACAATGCTTTAATACTATTATACTGTCACAGTTCCTGTATTGACTTGACTGTATACATGTATTATATATACTGTAAACTGTACAGTATATTGTATGCTAACTGACATGTTTATATATATATTATACTGTACAGTTATTGTACTGACCTTACTGTACATGTTATATATCTATAAAGATGCTATTGTACTGAACTTATGTCCACAGTTTATGATTATATACATGTACAGTCTGTACTGACCTTACTGTACAATGTTTATATATATTTACTGTACAGTATTGTACTGCCTTACGTCCATGTATATTATTATACTGTACAGTTATTGTACTGACTTTACTGTACAAGTCTTGTATGTTATACTGTACACTTATTGCTGACTTACGTACAATGATTATTATATATATACTGTACAGTATGTACTGACTTATCTGTACAAGTTTTATCTATTATACTGTAGTTCCTGTATTGATACTGTTCTGACATGTTTATATATATTATATGTACGTTATGTATGACTACTGTACAATGTTCTAAATATATATGTACAGTTATTGTACGCCTTATTACATGTTTATATTGTCTATACTGATTATTGTACTGACCTTACTGTACAATGATGTACATATACTATACTGTCATTATTGTACTGACCTCTATACAATGTTATATATCTATTACTGTACAGTTCTGTATGAACTTCTGTACAATGTTTATTATTATTTACTGTCAGTTCCTGTATGACCTTACTGTACAATGTAATATCTATTATACTGTACAGTTTTGTCTGACCTTACGTACAATGTATATCTCTTATATCTATTATACTGTACAGCTCCTGTACTGACCTTACTGTACATTGTTTATATATCTATTATACTGTACAGTTTCTATACTGACCTTACTGTACAATGTTTATATATCTATTTATACGTACAGTTACCTGTACTTGACCTTATGTACAATGTATATATATTATATGTAATTATTGTACTGACCTTACTGCACAATGTTTATATATCTACTATACTGTACAGCTCCTGTACTGACCTTACTGTACAATGTTTATATATCTATTATACTGTACAGTTCCTGTACTGACCTTACTGTACAATGTTTATATATCTATTATACTGTACAGTTCCTGTATTGACCTTACTGTACAATGTTTATATATCTATTATACTGTAACTATTGTATGACTTACTGTACAATGTATATTATATTAATTATACTGTACAGTTCCTGTATTGACCTTACTGCACAATGTTTATATATCTATTATACTGTACAGCTCCTGTACTGACCTTACTGCACAATGTTTATATATCTACTATACTGTACAGCTCCTGTACTGACCTTACTGTAAAATGTTTATATATATTATACTGTACAGTTATTGTACTGACCTTACTGCACAATGTTTATATATCTACTATACTGTACAGCTCCTGTATTGACCTTACTGTACAATGTTTATATATATTATACTGTACAGTTCCTGTACTGACCTTACTGTACAATGTTTATATATATATTATACTGTACAGTTATTGTACTGACCTTACTGTACAATGTTTATATATCTATTATACTGTACAGTTTCTGTACTGACTTTACTGTACATTGCTTTTATATCTATTACACTTTATGTTGTTGTTATATTATGTTGTACACAGCTCCTGTACTGGCTTTATTGTACATGGCTTCCCTATCTATTATACTGTACACAGCTCCTGTACTGACTATGCTGTGCATATCTCCTATGTCTGTTATACTGTATATAGTCCTTGTACTGTACATGGTTGCTATATTACAATGTACAAAGCTCCTGTACTGAATTTACTGTATATATCTCCAATATCTATTCTACTATACACAGCTCTCGTACTGATTTGGCTGTACTTGGTTGCGATATCTTGCTGTACACAGCTCCTGTACTGACTATACTGTATATATCTCCTATATCTAATCTGATTTTGCTGTACTTGCTATATTGTGTTGTCCACAGCTCCTGTACGGACTTTACTGTACATGGCTTCTATATCTATTAAACTGTACATATATTTATCCCACTGTGTACAGCTCCTGTACTAATTAGCGTATGTTCACACCTATCAGTAGGCATCTGTTCCACTGTAGTTTTTTTTATCTCTGTGATCTAAATACAGCAACATGAATCTTTTTCTTTATTGACTATAGTTTCTACATGCAGTTACAGTGTATCAGCTTTGAGTCCAGGCTGCAAGGCCACATTGTTAGGCCGTGTTCACACGGCTTATTCCCGATGGATTTGTGAGCCGTATTGAGCTCACAAATCCGCCGTGAATAAGGGGCGGGGCGGGGGCGGGGCCAGAGCGGCGGGGGCGCCGCTCCCCGGCCCATAGACAAGCATTGTTTACGGCGCGACGCGCCGTAAATAATGTGCATGTCACTTTCTCCCCCCGCGGCGGATTCGCCGAGCGGGGAGGAGTGACGGAATCCACTGTTCTCTATGAGA
This sequence comes from Phyllomedusa bahiana, assembly GCA_025379985.1. Lineage (NCBI taxonomy): Eukaryota > Metazoa > Chordata > Amphibia > Anura > Hylidae > Phyllomedusa > Phyllomedusa bahiana. The sequence continues at coordinate 90,305 of JAODAL010001467.1, read as the reverse complement.
GCAGTGGATTACCGTAATGACTCCGCGGATTGGCGCCGTACTGCAGCGCAAATCCGGCGCGGAATACGGCGCCAATCCGTCCCCAAATAAGCCGTGTGAACGAGGCCTTAGACCGCACCGCCGTTGCTTCTTTACGCGGTCAGATTTCGGATTCTCGGCCGCCCAGGACCTTGGGGCGGCAGGAATGCGATGGTGGTATGGAGGAATACACAAAATGCTCTCTATTCTGCCGGGCAGTCAGCGGTCTAGGTTTCCCTCAGTAAAAAATCTGTAATTTGTAGCCTACAGCATGGATTTTCTATTGAGGGCTACACAAAACAGGTTACAATAGAATTTTCAGCGGATTCTAAATACTGAATCCGCTGGAAATCCGACCCAAAACCTGTGCTGTGTAGACATAGCCTAATGCTCACTGTGGGTTTGACGCAGTGTCCAGTCTAGGCTAGCTATCAGCCGTATGAACAGGAGTAAGGGGGACATGTATGCAGATGTGAGCCTAGCCTTAGGCTATGTTCACACGGTGTATTTGCAGGGCGTAATTACGCCCCGCAATTACGCCGTGTGGCCGGGGCGGGGCGGGGGGGAGTGAGCGGGGGGCTGGCACTTCGCCGGCCCATAGACAATCACTGCTAGCGGCGCGTATACGCCGCTAGAAAGTGACATTGTCAATTATCTCCGTGCCCGGCTTTTCGCCGGGCGGGGAGAGGAGGACGTAATCCATAGTTCTCTATGAGAACTGTGGATTACTGTAATGAATGGGCCGTTTTCGGCCCGTAATTGGCGCACTTCGGCACGTAATTACGGACCGAAATACGGCCCATTTTAAGCCGTGTGAACATGCCTTAGGCTATGTTCACACGGTGTAATTGCGGGACGTATTTCACCTCGCAATTACGCTGTGTGTACGGGGCAGGAGCAGGGTGGGGGGGCGGCAGCCCGCCAGCCCCATAGACATGCATTGTTCTCGGCGCGTATACGCCGTGAATAATTGACATGTCACTTCTCTCCTCACTCAGCGTATTGTGCGAGCAGGGAGAGGAGACGTAATCCATAGTTCTCTATGAGAACTGTGGATTACTGTAATGACTGGGACGTATTTTAGCCCGTAATTTGCACAGTTCGGCGCGAATTACGGGCTAAAATACGTCCCAAAATAAGCCGTGTGAACATAGCCTTACACCCAGAAGCCAAGCTAAAAATATGTACTTAGGGCCACATGTATGAAACCTGTCTAGGTCTAAAATTCACTTTGTTGCCCATAGCAACCAATCAGAGCTCCCCTTTCATTTTTCCAGAGCACCATATGAAAGGAACGGCAGAGTTCTGATTGGTTGCTATGTGTAATAAAGAAGGTCTTAGACCTAGACAGTTTTCATACATGTGGCCCATAGTACATATTTCTAGCTTAGCTTCTGGGTGTAAGGCTAGGCTCACATCTGCATCGGAGGTTTGGTTCAGAGCTTTTAGCGCAGAGTTGGAACCGGACCCATTTCATGACCTGCGCCCAAAGAGCAATGCATGCTGCATTGTCTATTCCATCCTTCTTGACAGAATCTACAACAAGGGCTCAAAATGGAACCTCCGAAGCAGTTGTGAATCGGGACTAAACAAGAATGTTTTGTACTCTATGGGCGACATGTATGAATCCTGCCGCTGACAGGCCAGTTCTAAATAGCTTTAAAGGGGTTTTGCCTTGATGTAATGTTGACGTGGGATCCTCCAAAATGGGGATTGAATCACTTTTCTAAATATATGTGATTACAAAAAGTTAAGCCTGTGAGAGCTACAGCATTGCTCAGTCCCCCTTAGTTTCCTGAAAGTTTACAGATTAGACACGACCAGGACACTGACAGGAGGCGCTTGCTGTCTGCACTTCTTATCTGATGACAGGGAACATGAAGGAGCTTGCAAGGGGCCGGGGAGAAAGTGCAGGGTATGAGGTTGTCTGCTGTATTGAGAATCCACTGGTTGTAATGTAATTATTTGAGTAAACATTTCAGCCGTTCCCTTCTTCCTCACTCTCTGCTCACCCCCCTCCCTCTCACCCCTGCAGCTGTTTATGACTCAGCATGATTTGTGTATCTTCTCTCCTAAGCAGATAAGATGTAAGTAACTCACTGTGTGGCAAAACCCCATTAAGGTAGTGTAGAATGTGCCAGAATGTATGACCCTGTTCTCCTGCAGTTCATACATACAGGTGTATTCTAGTGCTAGTACAAGTCTGGCTCAGGCAGACCACCTATAACCTGTTCTGGCTGTTCTAAGGGGCCGTTTACACGGCAATGGACAAATACTGACCGGTTTATCCGACTGGTATTTGTCCTGTTTTAGTGTCATCCGCACGGCCGCAGGGGGGGCAACTTTTCTCCGAGATGAGTGGAGAAAAGCCCTCCCACTTCCCATGTTCATATTCGTCCAAACACCGGACAGAAGAATGGGCATGTAGAATGTTTTTTGGGCGGCCGGCAGTGGGGACTGCTGCATGGGTTTTCCATAGAGCCCGTTGTGTTCGTTTGCGGACGGTTTGCAAACCGTCCCATTCATACATGTCACCCATAGTTTTTACCTATACATCTTCCTTTACGCTGGTTTGTACTTGTGTAGTGGCTGTGCTTGGCATTGCAGCAGTGTCCTGTTACTGGGGTTGCGTTATTTGCATTAACTGGTTGCTTGTTGTAGAGAATTATGGATTCTTGGTTTCAGCCCTCTAGCTCCTACATTACTACAGCACATGAACTGCAGAGCCCTTCTCTAGATACAGCTGGATGAATTGTTTCTGTAAGTTTTGGGATTAGTCAGAAGTAATGCCCTGGAATAATGGAGTGATGACGTGACTATGTGCACTGTGTATCCTGTGAGCAGCACTGACTCCTGGAGTGGGCACTGAGTGGTGAAGAGATTCAGTTACCTCTGAGCGGAAGTGATGAGACCTCACAAGGGCATCTGCAAAGAGAGAGCACAGAATCAGTGGCAGCCTTTCACTTCTGACTGAGATTATATAACCGCTGTATAGGGCACAGAGGAGCTGGCACTGCGAGGCTACACTGTCCCAACATCTCATCTTGTGTTCTAGGATGGGTGGAGACAAGTCTGCCGCAGTCCTGTTGGAAATCCTCTAAAACTGTGCCAGACAAGGACTGCCACATGTACAGCATGCCCTCCCCTCCTGCACAGGGCTGCCAGCTATGGCACAGCAGGCTGGCAGGTAACACATCACATGACACACACAGTAGTGTAGGAGAAATGGGCTCTTACATGTCCTACCTCTGCTCCGGGGCCGGTAGCTGAACACCGTCTTCATGGGGTGCCTGCCCTTCTGGAGCTTGCGGTGCCAGCAGAACAGGAAGGAGATGGTGGCGATGGTGCCCGCATGAGCAGCAGGAGGAGCAGGGCACACTGGATGCTGTAGGGTCTCAGCAGCACCAGGAAGGCAGCCGCGATCATGGTGGAGGTGATGGGCGCTCCGATCACTCAGCAGCCGCTACAGGAACCGCATCGCACTCCGGCTGTCTGTGCTGGCGGGAGGGCGGCAGCGGGGGTGGCCCCCAAATCAAACTTTATCTCCCAGAGTCCCCGGCTCACTGCTAACCTCAGCATCAGCAGCTGCCGGGGCAGGAGACGGGATGGAAGATGCTCCTCCTCGGATGTGCGCTCCTCCTACCCAGTGCTGCAGAGGAGTCATGGCTGCGAGAGGCTGCCCCCATCTGGTACACATAGCCGGCCTGTCATCACACATGTGTACTGTGCCCCCATCTAGTACACATAGCCTGCCTGTCATCACACATGTGTACTGTGCCCCCATCTAGTATCATCACACATGTGTACTGTGCCTCCATCTGATACACATAGCCTGCCTGTCATCACACATGTGTACTGTGCCCCCATCTAGTATCTCAACAATATATGTGCCCACAGTCCCAAGGTGCCTGTCATCCAATGGGGACTGGCCCCCTCTGTACACATCCCTGCCGTCATACACAGTGTAGTGCCCCCTCTGGTACCATAGCCGCCTGTCATCAACTTGTACGTGCCCCCATCTATAACATCCCGGGGCCTGTCATCACACATGTGTATGGCCCCCATCAGTTCATCACAATGTGTACTTCCCCCCATCTTACACTACCCCCTGCCTGTCATCAACAATGTACTGTGCCCCCCCATCTTTTAAATAGCCTGCCTGTCCTCACACATGTGTACTGTGCCCCCATCTAGAAACACACATATATACTTGCCTCCATCTAGTACAATAGCCTGCCTGTCATCCACATGTGTAGGGCCCCCATCTAGTACACATAGGGGCCTGTCATCCCGTGTACTGTGCCCCCATTTTGTACACATCTGCCTGTATCACAATTGTACTGGGCCCCCATCTAGTACCCAACAAATTTGGGGGGTCTGTGCCCCCTCTGTATCATCACACTGTGTACTGTCCCCCTTTAAAGTATCTCACAATGTTATGTCCTCCATCTGGTACACTAGCCGGCCTTCTCACCATGTGTAGTGCCCCCATCTAATACACATAGCCTGCCTGTCATCCAATGTTGACTGTGCCCCCATTAGTATCAAAAATATACTGCCCCTCCTTAATAATATATCCGCCTGTATCACCGTGTACTGTCCCCCCTTTAAATACACATCCCCTGCCTGTCATCACCAATTATACGTGCCCCCTCTATACCATACCGGCCTGTCATCACACTAGGTACGTGCCTCCATCTAAAACCCTCCCCTGCCTGTCCCATCACAATGTGTCTGTGCCCCCATCTAGTACAATACCTGCCTATCATAAAAATTGTGACTGTGCCTCCATCTAGTTCTAAAACATAATACTGTCCCTCCATCTAGTATCACCCAAAAAATTTCGTGCCCCCTCTGAACACACCCCCTGCCTGTCATCACACTATTCTGTGCCCCCATCAGTATCATCACAAATTTTATAGGGGCCTCCATCTAGTTCCAACACATTATATTTCCCTTTCCCTCTGTTACCTCCCCGCCTTCATCAAACTATTCTGTGCCTATCTGTATATCCATTTTGTATGTGCCTCCAACTTTTTACACTAAATGTTCCCATCCAATGTGTACTGTGCCCCCCTAGTCCCAAAAAGCCTCCCTATAAACACACATGTGTCCCTTTCCCTCCATCTAGATATCCCCATAAAACTGTGCCCCCATCTGTATCTCACACAATATACTGTGCCCCATTAAACACACCCCCTGCCTGCTCACACTTATTAGGGGCCTCCATTAGTATCATCCCATATTTTCGTGCCCCTCTAGTTCATCACCTATTCGGTCCTCCTCTAGTATCATACACATTATACGGCCTCCATCTGATCCTCCCCTGCCGTCATCCAAAATTTTTCGGCCCCCTCTAGTTCATACACATTAACTGTGCCTCCATCTGATCTACCATATTCGGGCCCTCCATCTGTCACTCCCTGCCGTCATCACACAATATACTGTGCCCCCACTAGTTCATCAAATTTATTTTCCTCCATTGATACACTCCCCTCCCCTGTCCACACAATATACTGTGCCTATTATCAACCCCTGTGTATCACACATATTTTTATGTGCCCCCAAAGAATCATCCACTATTACGGCCTCCTCATTTATCAAAAAAACCCATATGTACTGTCCCTTCCTCAAATACACACCCCCTGCCGTTCATCAACATTTTTTAGTGCCCCCATCAATAAAACCCCCCTGCCTGTCATCCACATGGTACTGTGCCCCCTCTGATTACACACCCCCCTTTTGCATCAAAGGTGTCTGTGCCCCAAAATCTTCCCACATCCCCTCCCTTCATCAAAGTGTACGTGCCCCCATTAAATCACATCCCTGCCTGTCTCACCTGTGTAGGCCCCCATTTTAATAAACATACCTCCCCTGTCACCCCAAAAGTGTGCGTGCCCCTCAAAACTCCCCCCTTTCATCCCCAATGGTATGCCCCCCCACTAATCACTTCCCCGTATCATCACACATGTGTATTTTTTCCCCCATCTAATCACATACCTCCCGGTCATCCCTGTGTCTGTGCCTCCTTAAATTTTACACAAAACCCTGCCTTCCATCACCATGTGTACTGTGCCTCCAAAATCTAGAAAAACATCCCCTGCCTGTCTTCACACTGTGAAACTGTGCCCCCATCTATACCCCCCCTGCCGTTCCACAGTGTACTGTGCCCCCCATTAATACACATCCCCTGCCTATCACACCATGTTACGTGCCCCCTTAAATACCATAGCCCCCTGTATCCACGGTGTACTGGGGCCTCTCTAATCACACCCCCTGCCTTTAATCACACTGTGTATGTGCCCCCTCTAATACAATACCCGGCCCGTTCAAACATGTGTACTGTGCCCCCATCTAATACCACCCCCTCCCTTCTCAACGTGTCTTGCCCCCATTAACCATGTGCTAAATCCACATGTGTACTGGCCCCCTCCCAAAAACACTAGCCTGCCTACCCCCAAGTGTCTGTGCCCCCCTCTAAACTCCCCTGCCTGTCTCAAAATGTGTACTGTCCCCATCTAGTACAAAATCCCCTGCCGTAAATCACACATGTGACGGTGAGCCCCCATCTAATCCCACAACCTCCTGACTGCACACACATTGTACTAGCCTCCTTAATACACATCCCCTGCCTGTCATCACACAGTGTACTGCCTCATCAAATACACAAAACCTGCCTTCATCACACATGTGAAACTGTGCCTCATCTATACACATCCCTGCCTGTCATCACACCATATGTAAATCGGCCCCCATCTAAAAAACATCCCCTCCGCCCAATCCACATCTGTACGTGCCCCCACAGTACACATCCCGCCTGTCATCACACATATGTACTGAGCCCCTCTAAAAACAATCCCTCCCCTGTCATCACACATGTGTACTGTGCCTCCATCTAGTACACATCCCCTGCCTTACATCACACATTTTACTGTGCTCCATCTAGTACACATCCCCTGCTTCATCACACATGTGACGTCCTCCATCATACACATCCCGCCGTCATCACACTGTGTACTTGCCTCCATCTAACACATCCCTGCCTATATCACACATGTGTAATGTCCCCCATCAAATACACATCCCCTGCCTATCAACCAAATAAGTACGCCCCCATCTAATACACACCCCTCCGTCATCACACATGTGTACTGTGCCCCCCATCTAATACACATCCCCTGCCTATCATCACACATATGTACTGTGCCCCCATCTAATACACAACCCCGGCCTGTCATCACAAAATATGTACTGGCCCCCCATCTAATACAAAATCCCTGCCGTCATCACCAGTGTACCATCACTAACACTAACCGCCTGTCATCACACAGGGGTACGTCCTCCATCTAAATACAATTTCCCTGCCTATAAATCACACATGTTACTGGTGCCTCCATCTAATAACAATCCCCTGCCTATCTCCCCCAAAATGTAACTGGTGCCTCCATCTAATACAAATTTACCCCTCGCCCTATCATCACCCATGTACAGTGCCCCCATCTAATACACATCCCTTCCGTCATCACCTGTGTACTGTCCCCCCATCTCATACACATCCCCCGCCTGCCATCACACATGTGTACTGTGCCCCCATCTAATACACATCCCCTGCCTGTCATCACACATGTGTACTGTGCCTCCATCTAATACACATCCCCTGCCTATCATCACACATGTGTACTGTGCCTCCATCTAATACACATACCCTGCCTATCATCACACATGTGTACTGTGCCCCCATCTAATACACATCCCCTTCTGTATCACACTGGTACTGTCCCCCATCAAACACATCCCCGCCTTCATCCCCAATGTGTACTGTGCCCATCTAATACCATCCCCTGCCTTCATCACACAATGTGTACTGTGCCTCCATCTAATACCATCCCTCCTATCTCACACATATGACGTGCCTCCATCTAAAACACATACCCTGCATCATCACACCATGGTCTGTGCCCCCCATCTAATCCCCAACCCCCTGCCGGGCCCATCACACAGTTTTACTGTTGCCTCCTCTAATAACACAATCCTGCCCATCATCACATTACTGTGCCTCCATATAATACACATCCCCTGCCTGTCATCACACAAATGACTGTGCCCAATAATACACATCCCCTCCAGTCATCACAACATATGTACTGTGCCTCCACAATACACAATGTCCTGCTGCCTCACACATTACTGGCCCATCTACACATGCCCTGCTTACATCACACTATTTACTGTGCCCCACTAATACACATCCCCGCTGTCATCCACATGTTACTGTGCTCCATCAGCACAACCCCTGCACTGTCATACACATGTACTGTTCCTCCATCTAGCACACATCCCTGCCTTTCATCCACACTATGTACTGTGCCTCCATCTAATACACATCCCCTGCCTGTCATCACACATATGTACTGTGCCCCCATCTAATACACATCCCCTGCCTGTCATCACACATGTGTACTGTGCCTCCATCTAATACACATAACCTGCCTGTCATCACACATGTGTACTGTCTGCCTCCATCTAGCACACATACTCTGTATCATCACACATATGTACTATGTCTGCCTCCATCTAGTACACATACTCTGTATCATCACACATAATGTTACTATGTCTGCCCCATCTAGCACACATACTCTGTTACATCACACATATGTACTTTTCCCTGCCTTCCATCTATACACCATACTGTGTTATCATCACACATATGTACTATGTCTGCCTCCATCTAGCACTCATACTCTGCCTGTGTATCATCACACATATGTACTATGTCTGCCTCCATCTACCACACATACCCTGCCTGTGTATCATCACACATATGTACTTTGTCTGCCTCCATCTAGTACACATACTCTGTATCATCACACATATGTACTATGTCTGCCTCCATCTAGTACACATCCCCTGCCTGTGTATCATCACACATATGTACTATGGCTGCCTCCATCTAATACACATACCCTGCCTATCTTCTCACACATTGTACTGCTATCAGTCACTACCTTTCATCAAATTACACCTCCATCAACACATCCTGCTGTCAATCACACATATTGTATATGTGCCTCCATCTAATACACATCCCCTGCCTGTCATCACACATGTGTACTGTGCCTCCATCTAATACACATCCCCTGCCTGTCATCACACATGTGTACTGTGCCCCCATCTAATACACATCCCCTGCCTGTCATCACACATGTGTACTGTGCCCCCATCTAATACACATAGCCTGCCTGTCATCACACATGTGTACTGTGCCTCCATCTAATACACATCCCCTGCCTGTCATCACACATGTGTACTGTGCCCCCATCTAGTATCATCACACATATGTACTAAGTCTGCCTCCATCTAATACACATACCCTGCCTGTCATCACCCATATGTACTAAGTCTGCCTCCATCTAATAGTATCTAATACACATACCCTACCTATTATCACTCATATGTACTGTGCCTCCATCTAGTATCATCACACATATGTACTGTGCCTCCATCTAATACACATACCCTGCCTGTCATCACACATGTGTACTATGTCTCCATCCAATACACATACCCTGCCTGTCATCACACATATGTACTATGTCTGCCCCATCTAATACACATACCCTACTTATCATCACACATATGTAATATGTCTCCATCTAATACACATCCCCTGCCTGTCATCACACATATATACTGTGCCTCCATCTAGTATCATCACACATATGTACTGTGCCTCCATCTAATACACATCCCCTGCCTGTCATCACACATGTGTACTGTGCCTCCATCTAGTATCATCACCCATATGTACTATGCCCCCATCTAGTACACATACCCTGCCTGTCATCACACATATGTACTGTGCCTCCATCTATTATCATCACACACATGTACTATGCCTCCATCTAGCACACATACCCTACCTATCATCACACATATGTACTATGTCTGCCTCCATCTACCACACATACCCTACCTATCATCACACATATGTACTATGTCTGCTTCCATCTTCCACACATACTCTGTGTATAATCACACATATGTATTATGTCTGCCTCCATCTAGTACACATACTCTGTATCATCACACATATGTACTATGTCTGCCTCCATCTAATACACATCCCCTGCCTGTGTATCATCACACACATGTACTATGTCTGCCTCCATCTAGCACACATACTCTGTATCATCACACATATGTACTATGTCTGCCTCCATCTACTACACATACTCTGTATCATCACACATATGTACTATGTCTGCCTCCATCTAATACACATCCCCTGCCTGTGTATCATCACACATATGTACTATGTCTGCCTCCATCTAGTACACATACTCTGCCTGTGTATCATCACACATATGTACTGTCTGCCTCCATCTAGCACACATACTCTGCCTGTGTATCATCCAAATATGTATATGTCAGCCTCCAACTACTACACTTACTGTGTATCATCACACATATGTACTTGTCTGCCCCCATCTAAATACACATCCCCTGCCTTGTAATCCACAATGTCATGTCTGCTCCATCTGCACAACACTACTGCCTATCATCACACATATATATGTCTGCCTCCATCTAATACACATCCCCTGCCTGTCATCACACATATGTACTATGTCTGCCTCCATCTAATACACATCCCCTGCCTGTGTATCATCACACACATGTACTATGTCTGCCTCCATCTAATACACATCCCCTGCCTGTGTATCATCACACATATGTACTATGTCTGCCGCCATCTAATACACACCTCTGCCTCTGTATCATCACACATGTACTTGCCTCCATCTAGCACACATACTCTGTATCATCACACACATGTACTATGTCTGCCTCCATCTAGCACACATACCCTGCCTGTGTATCATCACACATATGTATTATGTCTGCCCCCATCTAATACACATCCCCTGCCTGTCATCACACATGTGTACTGTGCCTCCATCTAATACACATAACCTGCCTGTCATCACACATGTGTACTGTGCCTCCATCTAGTACACATAATAAGAATCATCACACACATGTACTATGACTGCCTCCATCTAGTACACATACTCTGGATCATCACACATATGTATATTTGCCTCCATCTACACACATACTCTGTATCATCAACACAATTTTACTATGTCGCCCCCAAATCTAGTACACATACTGTGATAAATCACACATATGTACTACTGCCTCCATCTAGCACCACATACCTGCCTGTATCATCACACATATGTACTATGCCTCCATCTAATACACATCCCCTGCCTGTCATCACACATATGTACTGTGCCTCCATCTAGTACACATCCCCTGCCTGTCATCACACATGTGTACTTGTGCCCTCCATGAATACACATCCTCTGTTCATCACATCATGTGATATGTGCCCTCCATCTAGTACACATACCTCTGTATACATCACACATTTGTACTTTGCCCCCATCTAATACACAATCCCCTGCCTTTTTCATCACACATATGTACTATTTGCCCCATCTATCCCATACACTGCCCTGCTGTATCATCACACATATGTACTGTGCCTCCATCTAATACACATACCCTGCCTATCATCACACATGTGTACTTTTTGCCCCCATCTTACACAATCCCTTCTGCCGTGTTCATCACACATATGTACTGTTGCCTCCATCTAATACACATACTCTGCCTGTTATCATCAAAACATGTTTATTTTGCCTCCATCTAGTACACATACCTGTATCATCACACATATGTACTATGTCTGCCTCCATCTAATACACATACCCTGCCTGTCATCACACATGTGTACTGTGCCTCCATCTAATACACATCCCCTGCCTGTCATCACACATATGTACTGTGCCTCCATCTAATACACATCCCCTGCCTGTCATCACACATATGTACTGTGCCCCCATCTAATACACATACCCTGCCTGTCATCACACATGTGTACTGTGCCTCCATCTAATACACATCCCCTGCCTATCATCACACATGTGTACTGTCTGCTCCATCTAACACATCTCTTATCATCACACACATGTCTAGTCTGCCTCCATCAACACATACTCTGTATCATCACACATATGTACATGTTGCCCCATCAAAGACACATACCTGTTCATCACACATATGTACTAGTCTCCTCCATCTAGAAACACATACTGTGTATCATCACACTATGTGACTATTTTCTGCCTCCATCTAGCACACATACCTGCTTGTATCACAACATATGTACTTGTCTGCCTCCATCTAAGTACACATCCCTGCCGTGTATCATCACACATATGTAACTGTCGCCTCCACCCAAACACACATACCCTGCCTGTGTATCATCACACATATGTATTTGTTGCCTCCATGTAGTACACTACTCTGTTCATCACCATATGTATTATGCTGCCTCCATCTAGTACACATCTCCTGTATCATCACACATATGTACTATGTCTGCCTCCATCTAATACACATCCCCTGCCTGTGTATCATCACACATATGTATTATGTCTGCCTCCATCTAGTACACATACTCTGTATCATCACACATATGTACTATATCTGCCTCCATCTAGTACACATACTCTGTCTGTGTATCATCACACACATGTACTATGTCTGCCTCCATCTAGTACACATACTCTGTGTCATCACACATATGTACTATGTCTGCCTCCATCTAATACACATCCCCTGCCTGTGTATCATCACACACATGTACTATGTCTGCCTCCATCTAGCACACATACTCTGCCTGTGTATCATCACACATATGTATTATGTCTGCCTCCATCTAGTACACATACTCTGTATCATCACACATATGTACTATGTCTGCCTCCATCTAATACACATACACTGTATCATCACACACATGTACTATGTCTGCCTCCATCTAATACACATACTCTGTATCATCACACATATGTACTGTCTGCCTCCATCTAGCACACATACCCTGCCTGTGTATCATCACACATATGTACTATGTCTGCCTCCATCTAATACACATCCCCTGCCTCTGTATCATCACACATATGTACTGTCTGCCTCCATCTAGCACACATACTCTGTATCATCACACATATGTACTATGTCTGCCTCCATCTAGTACACATACTCTGTATCATCACACATATGTACTATGTCTGCCTCCATCTAATACACATCCCCTGCCTGTGTATCATCACACACATGTACTATGTCTGCCTCCATCTAGCACACATACCCTGCCTGTGTATCATCACACATATGTACTGTCTGCCTCCATCTAGCACACATACTCTGCCTGTGTATCATCACAAATATGTATTATGTCTGCCTCCATCTAGTACACATACTCTGCCTGTGTATCATCACACATATGTACTATGTCTGCCTTCATCTAACACACATACTCTGCCTGTGTATCATCACACATATGTACTATGTCTGCCTCCATCTAGCACACATACTCTGCCTGTGTATCATCACACATATGTATTATGTCTGCCTCCATCTAGTACACATACTCTGTATCATCACACATATGTACTATGTCTGCCTCCATCTAGTACACATACTCTGTATCATCACACATATGTACTATGTCTGCCTCCATCTAGCACACATACTCTGCCTGTGTATCATCACACATATGTACTTTGTCTGCCTCCATCTAGTACACATAGTCTGTATCATCACACATATGTACTATGTCTGCCTCCATCTAGTACACATACTCTGCCTGTGTATCATCACACATATGTACTGTCTGCCTCCATCTAGTACACATACTCTGCCTGTGTATCATCACACATATGTTTGATTAGTTACTATATTTTATTCAAGTAATTTTATATTATTTTGTGACACATGAGGATTTATCTCCATCACATTTTTATATTTCGCTTTTTTTGTGATATAAGGGAAAAGGTAAAAAAAAATGTAATAAGCGTCTGATTTTCAAGTTTTTAAGTGTCATTTATATGCAGGTGACTTAAGTATTGTACTGGGGTGCTCAGAGTTTATTCTAGGGGCCCGCCAGTTGAGCTGTGTTCTGGGCCAGTGGGGTTTATTTTACGGTCCCACCCTGCAGCTACTGTAAATGACTGAACATGCTTCCTTTACTCTGCCTCTTGAATTTTGTCCCTCTTTGGGTATGTTCACATGGCGTGTTGAGTCCATATAACATACGCTTTTAGTTACGTGTTTGGATCCTTCTGTCGGACCCCAAACGGACCCAAACACATATCTAATAATGAGCAATGTGATTTACATTGCTTTTATTATGAAACACACATCAGTGTTCACACAAGTGATGGCCGATGTTGGTCTCACTGCGTCTTTTGGATCCGTTCCAAAAATTGACACAGCAGGAGCCCTATTTAAAACTATAGGGTGCGATCCTGCTGCATCCAACACGCATCCAAACACGCAGCTGCATGTTGGATATGTGTTGGATCTATTTAGGATACGATCGTCAAATCGTTTTTGGATGTGATTTTCAGATCCAACACAGATCCAAAATCGGATCCAAACACGCCGTGTGAACGGCCCCTTTCTCTTCTTTTCTGCCTTCCCCAAGGATGTATATGCAGTAAAAAACATCTCCAGGTCTGCCATGTTCAGGGGCACAACAGGGCTTTCTCCTTTTCCACTGTGGGTCTATCCGAGCCTGGTGTATATATAGTTTTATGTTATCAGGATCCGAGCTAAAAGCTGCAGTTTGAACAAATAATGGCACTTTTTTGTGTCTTTTGTTTTAGATTAAATTTTTTATTTATTTGATATTTTTTCATTTACCTTATATCTTGTATGGCCTTTTTATTAAAAATTTTTAGTCTGTTTTTTCATTTATTTTTTATTTAATTTTGTGTTTATTTTATGTCCTGTATTTATTTTTTCATTTATTTTAGATTTTGCTTTTTTTATTTACTTTACATATTTTTGTCTTTATTTTTCCATTTATTTTATTTTAGATTTTGCTTTGTCTTTTTTTATATATTTTACGCCTTTTTTGTCTTTGTTTTTCATTTATTTTAGATTTTGTTTGCCTTATTTTTTCATTCATTTTACACATTGTGCCCCTCATAAGGTTATGAGAGACCTTTAGAAGAATTTTAACAATTCAATTTCAGCCAATTTGTCCTATAATTTTAGCTGATATATCAGCCCCAGTTACAGGGGAAATCCAGTTTGCGATGGTACACTGCAGAGCTGATCTGGGCTTGCGGAAATCTAGAAGCTCCTGCAATACCTAGTGCTCACATGGTCAGGCCGGAAGTAGAAAGCGTCAAAGCTGCCTACTAATCTGTGTACACAGCACTCATTGTGCACTGTGTATACAGCGAATGGGAGGACAGGGATGGTAATTAGGCATCTCTACCTTCTCTATGGAGAGTCCAACTGTCGCTGGCATCTGGCCTTATCCTTCTGCAGCTGCATGATTTCAATGCAGACTCCAGGGGCATTCAGAAACATCACTGCAGTCATGCATGTTAGGATATCTGGTGGCCTGCAAGTGGTTAAATGCTGTGGACACCCTAGAATGTATTTATTTTTGATAGGATTTGTGAATGGTTATTCTGGGTTAAAAAACTATGCACTAAGGGTGACATGTATCAACGGGGCTGCCCCAGTATTCAGGCGTACTGTGCGGCAAACAGCTGCTGTATAGATGTATGAACAGTCCTACTCCAAACCTTAGCGCAATCAGCACTGGCCCTGACACTGTAATGCGCCAAAGATTTGGGGCGTTCTAGGGGCGTGTCGCACCACATTCATAGAAATAAACACATTTATGAATGTTTAACACCAAACCTAGGCGCAGAACAGTTAGAACAGCCAGACCAGGTTAAAGGTGGTGCCTGAGCCAGACTTGTCATACTGGCACTAGACTGCGCCTGTATGTATGAACTGCAGAAGAACAGGTTCATACATTCTACACTGCCTTAAAGGCGTTGTCTCACTACAAGGATTGCTTTTTATGTTAAAGATCTTGTAAAAACAAGTCACTTTGCAATATTTGTCCATTAACAGTGTCCTACCTATTCTGAGATATCCCCTCTTGTATGGGCTGCAGCAGCTCCTCAGGTCACTTTAGATACAGATCTGTTCAGTCTCTCATGATAGGCTGCCAGCACTGGTTGCTATAGCTACAGACCTGGCTTCTACTGCAGCCTAGTAGAAGCCAGTAAACACGCCCCTGATTTCAAAATGAAACCAAGAAAACAGGTCTGAGGTGAGATGAATCAGTGAAGTGAGACAACCCCTTTAAGGCTATTTAGCACTGGCCTGTCAGTGCCAGGATTCATACATGTCGCCCAAAGTGTCTGGTTGCAGTCTCTATCCCTCCAATAGTTTTCAGATTCAGTCTGCAACCTGCCCCTACTTTCCGACTTTTCTCATATGGTTGTGTGTCTCGCAGTAGTACATGCTGGCTCTGAAGTATGGATGTCCAGTAGGCTGCTGTCTTTCCTAGCTCTCATATCTCAGCAGTTCATTCCTGCAAGGATTACTCCTTCTACAGCCTATAAGAGATCTCTTTTCCCTTGTGAAGATAGACACTGATGTTGGGTTCATTAGGGCATGTCCCCACTGCACGGGTTTTCGGCCGGTTTTTCAGCCGATTGCGGTTTTTCAGACCGCCTGAAAAACCGGTCGAAAATGAGCACAGTTGTGCTCTATGGAAAACCTGTGCAGCAGTCCCCACTGCACAGGTGTTGCCGTTGGACGGTTTTGCCACCGGCGGTAAAACATTGTAGAAGCACATTCTTCCGTCCGGTTTCCTGACGGAAGATGTGCTTCTCAATGGGAGGGGGGAGGGCTGTTCTCATCGCGGAGAAAAGCCGTCCCCCCCGCGGCCGTGGGGATGGGCGCAAAACAGGACAAATACCGGCCGGCAAACCAGCCGGTATTTGTCCACTGCCGTGTAAACGCGCCCTTTTTCTCTCTTTACATTGATGCTAAATGATGTGTAACTCTTCTAATCCCAACCCACCAAACAACCCACTCCCAGTCTTCCATAAGAGTCTGTGTGATTCACTCTCTTCCCTCCTTATGAATAGCCGGTGCTGTGTTATTTGCCCCCAATATGCTTCCCCTTCAGTAGCATTAACAAAAAAAATCAGTGCAAGAAAAAGGTTATAGTGATTTCCAATGTATCCTTAAAATCTGGGGCATAGCTATATGGGGTGCAGAGATAGCAGTCGCTGCCGGGCCCTGCCACCTAAGGGGGCCCAAAAGCCCTTCTGCCATATTAGAAGACACCAGTGTTGTAAATTGCACATGTTAAATGGGGGCTCCGTTTCACTTTTTACACTAGGGCCCAAGAGCTTGAAGTTACGCCTCTGCTTAAAATGTTTTGGGTGTCCATGCTTCTTGGTTAATATGGTTGCCCATTATGTTAAAAAGGTATTGCTAGTTGGGAGGGGTAAAAAAAAAAACAAAAAACTTAACTGACAAGTGCTTTCCGTTGGTGATGTCCCATTCATATAGGAAGAGACTACAAAGGCAATGATTGGCTGCAGCATTACATGATCATTGAACGTGACGTCATCAGTAGGAAGCACCATGAGCAGTGGAGGATCTGGAATGGACTGACTTCCACAGGTTGGTTAAAGGGGTATTACTATTTTATAAATAAAGATAAATAAAGGATATTATCAAATACCGTGAACGAGGGCGAGTTATACGCCCGAAACGCGTAGGTTTTAACCTTGTTTCTTACACCCTTTACATGTAGTATTTTTGTTTAATAAAGCTCATCATTTTGTCATATTTGTGGAACCTACTATGTTATTTGTATTAAGAAATCCTGCGACTGGGGATTGGATCCGTGCAGACAATGGACTGAGCAACGGGGAGAACCAGGTGGCAAGCCTGCAGCACTCAGGGTGAGCTCCAAACACATTTATCAGTTATTGTATTATCAAATACACTGCTGTTCTGATTTTTCTTCCTTTCAGAGTTAGGGTAGATCTTATCTTCTGCTTTTGTACACAAACTTATTTAGGCTACCGACCTCCTCTTTTGGGGCTTAGCAGCCTTGCTGGGATGGTGAGGTCTCCCCCTGTTTTTACAGCACACAGGGTTTGGGTTATGTCTTTTCTTGATCCCTTGTGAAGTTTTCCCCTTTTAAAAACACATAGAGATGCGTCCTGTGATGTCACTAAGCACGCACAGCATGGCCCCAGTCGAGGAGTCGGCAGCCGCTGCACTCAGCTTCTATAGCCTCTATTTTCCATGTTAAATGGAGGGTGAATTTATAAATACCTACTAAACACTCATCACCATTGTGGATGAGGTGGAGCTCCACCTACTACTTATCCAGCGGGACACAAGATGTTTGCAGCAGTACAGTTTGTTAACTGTTTATTTCTACACCACTGGTCGCAGGATTATAGCTGTTTTTAGCTATATCTTATATTTATTTGTTATACTGCTAGCTCAGGGGCATCGCTAGGCAGTTTTATCAGGGGCTCGTGCCCCGAATAAATTGCCTTTGCCCGAAGTTTCACCCCCCGGGCCGCCCTCATACACATAGTACGGGGCGCCGCATTGTTTTCTCTTCGAGAAACCAAACGGCGGGGGGCGATACATATTTAATGACCGCTGTTCCACTCCTCTAAATGCCGCCGGGCTCCATGCGCACTGCACAGGGTCGGGAGGAGAGCCCCGCACGTAACCCGCGCCGGTGAGGTGGTTCCTGCACTGTGTCGGGTCGGGACTAGAGTGACTGGCTGCTGGGGCTTTCTGTGGAGGAGGAGGAGCGAGGCTGCAGTAATCCCTGGACGCCAGCGCCTGCATGCTCTTCCTCCTCCTCTTAGTCAGTGAATGCCCGCGCAGAGCATCGGGCTGCCGTATCAGGTACTTGGGCAGGGCCAGCTTCTTATAAAAAAGTGGACGATCTGGGACGCAATAAAATGTACGGACTCAGCAAACTGTCACTGACTCTATGGGGCACCGACCCCCAGAGTGACGTTACAATTATATTGAGCAGCATTTTATAATCGACCCACAGGGCTGACTCAATATAACGTAGACTCACAGCTCTGTGGGGCGGTGACCCCCCAAACTCAGCGAAGTTATTCTGTGTACTGGGGGCTTGCCTGGCTTACTGTTGGGAATTGCCTGGGAATCTGTTGGGACATGTGCCTGGCATTACGTGGGGAGCCCTGTGCCGGCTATATATGTTGGGAACCCGTACTGGCTATTTACTGTGGGGACCTGTGCCTGGGTATATAATGGGGAAACCCTGGTTGGCTATATCTGGGGGACCTGGCCGGGCTATATATGGGGGGCCCTGGCCCTGGCTAATTTTTGGGAAAACCTGTGCCTGGCTAAAAAAGGTGGGATGCCGGCTTTAAGGGGGGAACCCTGTGTCTCCCATAAACGGGGGGGACCTGTCCGGCAAAAAATACTGTGGGGACCCCTGGCCTGGCAAAAATTTTGGGCCCTGTCCGGGGAAATATACTGGGGAATATGCCTGGATATATACTGTGGGGACATTATGTAATGGTGTTGCTATCCATAAATGCAATCAGACTTTATAATTTCAACTTAATAAGTTGAAATTATAAAGTCTGATTGCATTTATGGATAGCAACACCATTATTAATGTATGCAAGTTATTAAAGGGGGGGAAGCGTTTTTGCATTGAAAAATTTGACATAAAAGTACTAGAACCTTTACAAAAAGGACTATTACTGCGGGCCCTGTCCTGGCTAATAACTGTTGGGATATTGCCTGATAAATACTGTTGGGACATGTGCCGGGGCTTATACTTTTGGGGACATGTCCGGGATATATCGTTGGGACATTGCCTGGCTATAACTTTTGGGATGTCCGGGCTATAAAATGTGGGGAGCCCCGGGGCCTGGCTAATACTGTTGGGACATGTCCCTGGCTTATACTGTTTGGGCCCTGTGCCGGGCTATATACTGTGGGGGAGCCCTGTGCTGGCTATATACTGTTGGGACTGTGCCTGGCTATATACTGTTGGGGAATGTGCCGGCTATATACTGGGGGGGGCCCTTGCCTGTAATACTGTTGGGACCTGTCCCGGGCATATATATTTGGCCCCTGGTTTGGCTATATAGGGGGGGACAGGGGCGTGCTAGGGTCCAAAAACACCCGGGGGCTGGGGCCCTTTGTGTTTTTCCCCCCCATTGTGAACTGGGGTTTTTTTTTTACAGAGAAAAACCTTTCTGTTCCTGTCACTAATTTCTGACCCCCAAACAGATCCTCCACTCCCCCCCCACCAGTCGAAAAAATAACCAATCAAATTTACTTTTTTCAAACTTCTCACCCTTCATATGACAATACCCCTAAACAGTCACCAATAATCCCCATACATGGAGCAAATCTACCAACAAGTGTTTGTACAAAAAACCTCCTACAAAACCAAGACACAAAACTATTTCACTTAAGGTCAAATAATCCTGCCAGACCCTGACCGAACGCGACCCCCACATGTGACTACCACTGAACACAGGCCTTGATTACATATACCACCGCCATACAGGGGCCAATTTTTAGAACTTTTGTTTGTAACCCTGCAGACATATAAGTGATTACCCCCTGTTACTTTAGTAATCCCGGAGACGCTTTTGATCACGCATTACCTTCCCTTCTCTTCTCCACCGGGGTT
This sequence comes from Phyllomedusa bahiana, assembly GCA_025379985.1. Taxonomy (NCBI): domain Eukaryota; kingdom Metazoa; phylum Chordata; class Amphibia; order Anura; family Hylidae; genus Phyllomedusa; species Phyllomedusa bahiana. The sequence continues at coordinate 69,652 of JAODAL010001467.1, read as the reverse complement.
CACACCTTCATCTGATTGCTCCCGGGGCCCAATACTCGGCCCCGGGGATTTGGGAAAAAATATCTTAGAATCCTCAATTTCCACAACTCCTTAATTTTAGGTATAGCAGTCCCCTCGTTAGGTATAAGGGGCACTGAAGCAGTATATGGGGCCAAGGCAGGTTTATGGGGGCTAAGGCGTAAGGGGCACTGGGCATATTAGGGGCCCCAGGCAGGTTTAAAAGGGGGCCCAAAGGAGATATAGGGGGGACAGGGATTAAAAGGGGCCCACAGGCAGTTATAGGGTCACTGAGGCAGTATATGGGGGGGCCTGGGCAGTAATGGGGCCACAAAACAGGTATAAAAGGGCCCCCTAGGGAGAAGGGGGGGCAATTGGGCATATATGGGGGCCACAGGCAGAAAATGGGGCACAGGCAGTATAGGGGGGCAAGGCAGGTTTTAAATGGGCAACAGGCAGGGAAATTTTGGGGGACAGGCAACATATGGGGGGGCCACAGGGAGGGATAAAGGGGGGCCCAGGCAGGAAATTTGGGGGGACAGGCAGTAAAGGGGGGCCACAGGGGGTAAAAAGGGGCACAGGCAGCATATGGGGGGCCCCCGGCAGGCATTAAGGGGACAGGCATATCTAGGGGGCCAAAGACAGGATATGGGGGCCACAGGCACATAGGGGGGGCCCCAGCAGGTTTAAGGGGGACAGGCAGATAAGGGGGCCACAGACAGGGATAAAAAGGGGGCCACGGGAGCAAGGGGGCCCAGGCAGGCATTATAGGGGGACAGGGGAGGGATATGGGGGCACGGGATAATAGGGGCACACGGGAGGCATTAAGGGGGACAGACATAAATTTTGGGGCACTAGCCGGAAACCTATAAAAAACACATTAAAACACCAATCCCCCCGGGCGAGGCGGCTCTGTCCTTACAGCCCGCGCCCCCCCGGGACTCCGAGGACCCCCCCGCGGCCCCCCTGCACCTCAGCCGGGAGCATCGCATGACATCACGGCATCGCGACGTGCCTGTCCTCGGGGGCCCCAGTTTCGTCATAGGCCGTGCGGGCCCAGGACAGGGAGCGTCGCGATGGGCCGTGATGTCATGCGATCCCGCCGGCGAGGTGCCCCGGGGGCCCCGGGGGGCCCCCCAGCGCGGAGGACCCGGGACCTCGCGGGTAACCGCGGGCCCACACTTCTGCGGGGCAGGGGCGCTCGGGGTCTCTGCCCCGCAGAGCCCTCAGTTGGGGGCGTCCAGGGACGACACAGCTGAAGAGCCAGTCGGTGCTCCAGGCCCCGCGAGAGGCCTGACCCGGGAGACTCGGGGCACAGGGGGGTTTTTATTCGGGGGCCCGAGCCCCGAATAAAACAGCCACGACGCCCCTGGGGGGACCTGTGCCTAGCTACAACTGGGGGACCTGTGCCAGCACATACGGGGAGCCCTGTGCCTGCACATACTGGGGGGGGCCCTGTGCCTAGCTACATACTGGGGAGCCCTGTGCCTAGCTATATACTGTGGGGAGCCCTGTGCCTGGCTATGTATTGGGGAGCCCTGTGCCTAGCTATGTACTGTGGAGCCCTGTGCCTAGCTATGTACTGGCGAGCCCTGTGCCTAGCTATATACTGGGGAGCCCTGTGCCTAGCTATATACTGGGTGGAACTATGCCTTCCTATTTACTGTGGGGACCTATGTGTATCTATATACTGGAGGTCCTATGCCTACCAATATACTCGGGGGAACTATGCCTTCTTATATACTGGGGGGACCTATGTCTTCCTATTTACTTCGGGACCTATGCTTACCCTGAGACTGAGTGATTTATGCTTACATATATACTGGGGGGACCTATATCTACCAAACTATTGAGGGTCCTATATACTTGCCTATATAGTGGGAATCTATAGACTTGCCAACCTATATACCTACCAACCTACTAGGGGACCTATATACTTATCCACATACTGGTGGTACCTATATAACTACCTACTGGGGGACCTATGTATCCACCAGCCTACTGGGGGGCACTATATAACTGCCACCTGGCTTTTCTATCATAGGAAAGCAGGTTGCTGTGGAGGATGGAGCATAACCATGATTTCCTATATAGGCCACCGTTAGGTAGGTAGGTATATAACCCCTCCACCCCCCAGGTAGGTATATAGGTGCTGGAAAGTGAGGATTCTAAAATGTTTGTGTGGTAAATTCTGCAGAGACATGTTGTGGCCAGAAGTCCTCATGTTGGTCTGGGCCGGATGGAGAAGAAAAAGGAAAGAGAAAAGGCATCTTCTGTAAGTCACTTTATGTAACTGCACTTAGTCAGTATTATTTGGTCCTTAAATAGGAATATTATTGGACTTGGTATTGTATGATTTTCTTTAGTAACAATCATACTTATGGTATATTTGCTCCGTGTATAGGTGTAATATTCGGTTCCTGTATGACTATTATTTAGGGGTATTACTGTGTTATACGTAGGTGAGACGTTTCGAAAAAGTAAATTTGTCAGCGCTGATTTTCATTCTACTCTGCAAAGGATCTACATGGACTACGTGGAAAATAAACTGCCAGGAACATACGCTGTTCTCTGTAAAAATACATAACACAATTCATGATGTGGCGTAAAAAGTGCTGTGTGAACCCCGCCCTACTGAGCAAAACATGACACAGAGGGCCCGGGCCCCGGATGTTTTAGGACCCTAGCAACGCCCCTGTGCTAGCTACATCTCATACGTTTTTGTTGTATATTAAATTGTTTATGTGCACTGCTGTTTAGAAACCTCCATCACTAATGTCCCTCTAGGATCAGCAAGAATTAGCAGAGCTGGTATGCCAATCACTGCTGTAGACCCACAGCCTGAATAGTAAGTGGAAGCCTGAGGCTGGCTGTGACTATATGAAACAGCATGGTATGAACACCTTTTTAAAAATAAAATTTTTTTTAATAAAAATCCCCTCTCGACTTTTAAAGAATGTTCTTTTTGTATATTGACAAGGAATATGTGACTATTATATTAATTTTTTTGAATTGGGTGGTTTTTAAAGTTCCTCTATATGCTTATCTTCATTTTTGGACTCTATAACTTCCCCTTTGTGAACTCTGATATCACAGCTGTGAGAGGATTGCTTGACAGTTCTTCTTCAAGGCTGACCTTGGCATGAGAGGTATAAGCATTATTAGCAGAACCTGATAAGTGTGGAAAAACCCTCTCCATTGCAGAAAAAGATTAACCCATTTTCCTTTCATGTGTTGCTCTTTTCATTGCCCTTTGGTCTAGTCTAATCTTATCTATCCTGGTCCAGAGAACCATTAAGTGATCATTATGTCATATTATATTTCAGGAATATTGGTTTTAACAAACATTCTCCTTTCTGATGGGAATGTCCCTTTAAGTTGTCGAGGTTGCTACCATACATACTGCCAATCAAATGACTCCCATAATTGCTTACCAAATACCCTTGGATTTACAGTATTTAAAACATGCTCCCCATAAATGTAAACTATGATTCATTGGTTTAGTGTTAGTCTTATAAATGTTCTGCCACCTAACATAAGTATTAGCCACATGCCCTAAAATATACTATGGATGCAGTGTTTGCTCATATAGGCAGTGTGACCCATATGCTCGCTGTATATACCAGCCATATTCCCACCATATACAGTGCACCCATGGGTCCCCAGTAAGTGCCTGTTACAGTCCCTTGCAGATTATTTCCCTTCTCCAGTGTTCTCTACCAGATCTCTCATTGATGCTGCCACCTGCTGGCAGCACTTATCACATTTCTTCAAAAAGGAAAATTGTTGCTTAGGAATACTTTTTTTTCACCTTAATATTTCCTTGTGTATGAAAGGAGTGGCTTGAATATTGTAAGGACGATGATCCAGACCCACTGGGACTTGCGGTTCTTCAAGTCCCAGTGGGTCTGGATCATCGTCCTTACAATATTCAAGCCACACCTTTCATACACAAGGAAATATTAAGGTGAAAAAAAAAGTATTCCTAAGCCATTATACCCCCCAAAAAGGACCAGAAACTTATATGACAAAGTACTAAATACTATTTACCAGAGGCACTGATACCTCACTTCTCTCACTGCACAAATATTAAAACTATAACTTTATGTGAATAAAGAGTCCACAATAAAAAGAGTTCAAACCCCACTTCTAACTTGTTCCTATCTAATTTCAGCTCTATACCGCTTCCCATAACAGCCAAAGGATTCCCTGTTTAGAATCTTCATGACTTAATGGGATTGTCCACTAAATGGATTTATCTTACCTCAGCCCTGTTTTCTTGGTTTTATTTTTAAATTCAGTGTTTACTGGTTTTTACTGGTTTTTACTGGCCTGCAGTAATGAGCTGCTGAGGACACCAGGGGAGACATATATGGAACTAGGTGCATCAAAGTGCAGTTTCGCTACTATTTTTCAGTGTCAAATGCACCTGAATGTATGAAAGTGTTTTTTGTGAGTTCATAAATGGTGTCTAAAGTTCGACGCGCTTCATCTGTGTGTTTGGTGAATTATGGAACTTAAGTAATGCACCAAACATGTATAAAGGCTATAGATAGGCTGGAAATAAAAGAAAAGTCATTAGAATAGCATGTCAGTGACTAGAAACTGTGGTAATTATCTTGCTTGGTGAACCACTGGTCCCAGCAAGACCTGTGGTGTGCTGAATCTTGCTGTATGTAGAATAAAGGGGGAGAGCAGGAAAAATAAATTTCAAATGTAATGTAGTCAAAATTAAAAATTGTAAAATCTTAACAACATAATCAGTGGGTTATTTAATGTAAAATTTGTTTTAGATTCTATTAATTTTAAATCTAATTTTATAGGAGATATTTTTATATTTTTCGGATATTATATATTTTTATATTTATTGTATATGATAACATATGATAACATTTTTTATTAAACTTAAATATTTTAATTTTATATAGTTTGATAATTTTCATAAATTACTATTTCTTATTGTACTGGTGTAAGTTGAGAAATATTGGACATTTTTTGCCCTAACAGCAAATCTAGCTCCACTTCAACTCCTCAGGCTCAGGCAGATCACATTGAAATAGGTCTGCCTGTCCGAGCAGCACGGCACCTAGTTTTGCTGAACCACATTCACATGTGTGTCTAATAATACAAGTGTTGTGTGCCAAACCTGCATAATGCCCCCACAAGGCCCACACGTTAGGCACATTAAAAAGTGTCCAGTCTTATGAACAATGCGCCTAACACATTTGTTTGCCGCATTACACATTGTAGCTGGCTTACATAGACGCATTTTACACCTGAAAAGGGTGGAAAACCCGATCATACATATCTCCCCAGGTCTGTAGCTATAGCGACCAGTGCTGGCAACCTATCAGGAGAGATCAGCAGCGCTGAGAACAGAGCTATACTTCACTCCCTGGCGTCTAACCCTTTGATTGACGCAGTTCGTGACCACAAAAGGCTTTCCCCTGCTCTGTCGGGTGATCGGGACTTCCGGTGACCTGACAGAGCCCAGAGAATGGCTGCACAGTCAGCTCTGGGGACCTAGAGTGGCTGTGTAAAAAGCCAGCGGTCAGGGCAGATTGTATGCAGCCCTGATCGCTGCCTGTGTCAAACTGACACAAATATGAATATGCTAATACATTACTAAGTTAAAAAAAAACAATGTAAAACAGTTATCCAGTCATGGGATTTAAAAACAAAAAATAAATAGAAAAAAATAAATAATAACATAAAAATTAAATATTTAATAAAAAATAATTGAGCATACATAACACAAAAACCCTATGAATATTAGGTATCCACATTACCAAAATAACCTGTAAAATTAATCTAACAAGTTATTAAGTGTGAAATATGAAGGGTGTAAAAAAATAAAAAAATTAATTAATTAATTTAAAAAAATGAACAAAAAATTTTAAAAAAATTCTCCAATAATTTACGAGTGAACTGAAACTATTCCCCCAAAAAGTACAAATTGTCCAGAATCTTGTCCAGAATAAAACAAGGCCTCATACAACTGTGTAATTGAAAAAATAAAAAAGTTACGACTGTTGAAACGCAAGGAGGTAAAGACTAAAAAAAGTGCTGGTCATTAAAGGTTTTTTTTCAGTACAGGCTTTCACAAACTTGAGCTGTTTCTCTGTCTCTTAAAGCTTCAAACCCAGGGGTGTGTCTCTCCTCCCAGTAGGCGTGTCTGTCCTCCCAGTAGGCATGCCCTCCCTCACTGAAGAGTTGTGACATCATCATTCTGTGTGAGCAGTGGAAGCAAGAGGATGTCACAGCTCTACAGACCTCCTGCAATGGTCCCTCCAGAACTGTCACCTCCCTCCACAAGCTCTTTGTAACCAGAACACCTGCATTGCTGTAAGCAGTTATACATACAGCCAGAACTGGTTAAACAAATATGAGAAATGCACTCTTCTCCCCCCTCTGTTATCAGGCAGGAGGTAGAGGGCGAGCAGACTGTTTTAAGGCTGTTTTTTAAAGAGGGGAAGTAAAAACTAGCTTTTACAGATCAGTAATTCCCCGATTCTTAAATTTGGTTTGGGAAAGAGCATAGAGAGCTCAGACAGCGTTTATTATACAGACACAGTCAGCACAGAAAGCTGAGGCACCTAGTTTCACTTGCAATTTACACAGCTCAGAGGGGAGTAAGTAAACGGTGCAGGCGCCAATCACAGACAAGGTGTGCCCTGCCCAGGGGGGCGGCCCCAAAAAGGCTGAATGAATAAATTCGAAGGAAAAAAAAAAAACACAAAAGCGCAATCCTAGTGCGGCAAGATTAAATAATTAGATCTCTCAATATACAAGTAGTTGCTCACCTGGTAGTGTTGTGTCTCCAGTGACACAATAAACACAGCGCGACAAATCATATCTCCTTTCCGATAACAATGGAAGTCAAGGATATAGGAGAGATTATCCAGCGATGTAACAAGCAGCCTATAGGCACGGTACGGGCCTTAGCACTAGGGCACCGCTGAGTTACAAAATCAAATAGATTGCTGTATATATACTCAACTAAGTTATTATAGACAGTAATAAAAAAGGGGCAGTGGCGTTTGAAAAATGATAAAAAATAATTTATTGTTGGTAAACAGTGCACTCTTGAGAAGTTGGCTCTGTATTTCAATTGAGAATTTATTTCTAAAAGAGTAAACGAGGAAGTACCACTAGGGAGATAAAAACAATCTTAAAATAAATAGAAGTTTTTAGTAAAGGGTAAACTGGGAGCAACGCGTTTCACCGGCAGCGCTTGTCCGGCTTCCTCAGGCTCATATTTCAAATGCGAGTTCACGGTTGTTTTTATAAGGGGGAAAAGGGCTGAAATAAAATCAGTCAGCCAACACAAAAAAGGGGGTCGGGGCCCCACCACGCTGCAGTTTAGGGTGTAAAACACACAGATTAGCCCCCTTAAAAAACCTATACTAATGATTTAGTAATGCAAACAATTAAAAAGTGCTTATTTTTAAGTCCCCCTCATTACAAAAATGCCCTTTTGTACGAAAAATCTCTTTACTTTTCAGCCGTTTGGCTTAAGAAGTTTTTATTGAATTAAATATTATTCTAAAAACTGAATATTTGGTTGTTGGGAGTCACATTCCCGGGACACCTGAGAATCACAAAAGCGAAGGGACTGAGCAACTCATACCTTAATGGGATGAGTGGTTAAAAGAGAGTTTCTTGTGTTGGAGGACCTGTCATGCCCTACTTTACAAAGATAACCCAATTGGGTTGAATTTTCCTGAGGGTTTGGTGCTCTGCGGTAAAATTGATCACTCAGAGCCTGGTTTTCTCACATATTACAGCTAATAGCTGGGGGTCTCAGCAGTGGGACATTTTGTATTTAGCTTACCATCCAGGGACTATTCTAACAAATAGGAATTGTCTAAAAGCAGAGAACCCCTTTAAACATCCTATTGATAGAACACCAATAAACACCTATAAATGTTGTCAGTCCACGATACTCATCATATCTGGAAGTAGATGTTTTGTCACAAATTCATTTCATACTGCCTTTATCCAGCTTCAGCTTTCAATTCTCAAATGGGTGTGTTATTTATTTGAAACTGCATATCAGGGGGCCCAGCAGGCTGACATCACCATGCCTTTCCTCACTGTGTGTTCAATCTAGTCAAAGAAAGGTCTATCTATGTAAGGAGCAGCGATTAGTTACAAAGTAGCCGAGTGGTTAGATTCTGCCGTCCAACATAGGGGTCTAAGGTTCAAATACCTGCAGGAGCCAGAATTTTTGTTGTTGTTTCAATGCACATACTTGATTGATGTTTCTTTTTATTTAGTTGGACTGTTTGACTTATTACTAAGGAGTAGAATGACAGAACCTGGGGTTGAACACTCGTTCAGCAGTGAGTGTGTGTGATTAAAAGCAGAAAAGGGTTGAAATCTGCCTGAGAGGAAGGGGATGTCTACCCTGTGTGGCAAGCTGGTCCCCAGTTGTAAACCCCAAAAGATGATTTGGGTCACAAAGGGGACGCTAAAACAAAAAAGGGGGAAAATTTTAATAATGATAATGTGAAAAATTTATTACATTTATTTCAGGGAGATCTCTCCTTAGGGGAGCAAAACCCGAACGAACGGCTTTTTAAGTTTCTTTTGCTTTTCCCCTCTACTTAGCATCTGCAAAATAACAAGGTTATGGAAAGAGGGTGAGACCCCCACACGCCCTTATTGGATGTAACAACTCAAATTGATTTTGACCCCCGAGTCTTGAGAAAGAAAAAAGGGTTTTTTTTGCCAAGCCAATCTCTCATCTCAAACAAACGCTGTTTCGGGAATTTTGTCCCTCTTCATGGGAGAGTAGAGAAGATACTGGCTGGTGTGTGGGACATCGAGTACTCGGAAGGGAAGATCCTCCTTAGGGGGAAACCTGAACGAACGGCTTGTAGAGTTTGTTTTGCTTTTTTCCCCCTCTACTTTCTCTGCATATCACAAGGCATTATGGAAAGGGGTGAGACCCCACGGCCCCCTTTTGAGTAAAATCCCCCAATTTGTTTTGACCCAAATGTCTTTAGAAAGCAAAAAGGTTTTTGGGGACGGCCAGTAAACTCTCTCTGAGGGAAAAAATCCCGAAACCAGGTTGTTGGATGAAAAAACTGGCTGGGAAAATCCCCATTTTTCTTTCAAGACCGGTGGGGCAAAAACAAATTTGAGGATTGTTACTCCAACAGGGGCGCTTGGACGTCTCAAAGGTTTTTTGAAACATCTACCTCCCCTTCACCTTGCATTTGTGACTGCTCCTCTTACCTGCTTGCCAAAGTGGAGACTACTATTCTGTCCATTTGACAATCTCATTCTATCAACAGTATTTCTCCCTTTTTTGTTTAAAATAACACATTCTGTTCTCAAGCTGCCCGGGGTCATTCTGCCGACCTGTGTGATGACGCCCCCCCTGCTCTGGATAAAACAAGAGAAAAGGAGAAGGGGGGAGCGGTTTGGTAATCTAAGAAACCCCAAATTTATCAAAAGCTTATAACATCTCTCTTATTTCCTCAATAAAGCAAAATAAAGCAAGCAATATATTTGGGAAAAGTCTTCATTTACTGTTCCCTACATGTTGAAAGCAAATCATTGTATTGAGACAATCCCTTTAAAGTATAAATAATACCACATATATCAGGGGAAACCCTTACATGCTGGGAAACCCCCCAAACTTGTTCTCTACAAAAAAGTTAAATTGCCCTGTCAGGATGTGGTTAATTTTCAGAAGACTTTATGACATTACCTCTGTATATACAATCCCCTAATGTAGCCACTAAGGGCGACATATATGTACGAGGCTATAAAAACAAAGAATCTAGAAAAAACAAATGAGACAGGGGCCCCCTCGCGTTACATTGTACGCGTTAAATTTTCTAATATGTGTGTTTTTTATATATGCCTGATGAGGGTCGCTAGTAAGCCGAAAACCTTGCAATTGTTCTTTTATTTAAATAAATTTTTGACATTTAATCCTTTGGGGGTCTACTGCGGATTTTCCCATTAGTCAGTTTTTTAAATTTTAAAAACTTTTTAACCCCCTTCCCCCAGAACCAGTTTTGGCCCCTCGACGAGCCTATTTTTTAAATCTGGATCGTCACTTTATTGAGAATAATTTTTTGACACTTTTAACTACCTGTGAGTCAGAGATTGCATTCTTTGTGACACAAAATTTGGTTTAAGAAAATAAAAAAATTTTGCTCTAAAAAGGGCTTGTTTATTTGTGAAAAATATAAAAAAGTACGTGAAAAAATTTGAAAAAATTTACCAAATTTAAAATCAAAAATTTTTTTTTGCGTGAAAAAAAGATATTTATTCCCCTCAAAATAGTTTTTTAACTACATTTTCCTATATGGAGCATAATTTTTTTTTAAAAAGTTTTTTTTTTTTAAAGCTTAGGGGGTTAGAAAATTTAGTAATAATTTAAAAAATTTTCAAGAAAAATGTAATAAACATTTTTTTTTTGGGCCCCTCCCGTTCTAATGTGACTTTGATTGGGCCCGTATTTAGGTAAAACCCCCTAAAGGATTCCTCTAAGAAATAGGGGTCCTTAAAGTATTCAAAACAGCATTAAAAGGGAAATTTCTTAAACCTTTGGGGTTTCACAGGATTAAAGCAAGGGAGTGAATTTCAAAATTTAAAATTTTTTTCACATTTTTTCAAAATTTTTTTCCCTTTTACAAGAAAAACGGGAATTGATCAGGGAAATGCAACTTAACATTAATTCCCGAGATTCTGGACTCTGGGGTCTCATTCTCATTACGATTTTATTTAGGGGCCATTTCAGGTTTGCGGACGCCCTAAGGTGCTAAAACTTAATTAAACACCCCTAAAAAGACCCCATATTGGAAACTAACCCCTTAAGGAATATATCCAGGGGTGTAGTGAGTAGATCGACCCAACAGGTGTTTCACTAATTTTTTTAGCGTTAGGCTGTGAAAATGAAAAAAAATATTTTTTTCCAACAATCTGCAATTTTAGCTGAAAATGTTTAATTTTTACAATGAATCCTGGAAAAAAAGCACCCCAAAATTTTGTTATGCAATTTCTTCCAAGTTCGGCAATACTGTACATGTGGGTGTAAACTATTGTTTGGGCACATGGCAGGACATATAAGGGAGGGAGTGTTATTTGGCTTTTGGAACACAGATTTTGGTGGGGCCATGTCACATTTGCAAAGCTCCCAAGTACCAGAACAGGTGAAACCTTCCAGAAGTCACCCTATTTTGGATTCAACACCTCTCAAGGATCTCATCTAGGGGTGTATTGTGCATTTTGGGCGCACAGGAGTTCCATTGGTTTTTTTTTAGCATTGGGCCATGAAAATGGAAGGAAAAAACGCAGTTCCGCCATTGTTTTTTGGGCTTCAATTTTACAGTGTTCACCGTGCAGTGTAAATGACGTGATAACTTTACTTTGCGGGTCGGTACAATTTCAAAGATATAAATTTTATATAGTTTTTTATTTTTTTTTTTTTTACTCAATAGAAGGTTTATAAAAAATTGTGTTTTTATGTTGTCCTATTCTGATAGCCATAACGTTTTAATTTTTCTGTAAATGGACCTGATTATGGGCTGAGTTGACGTTTTAATTAGTACCATTATGGGGTGCATATGATGCTTTGATCACTTTTTATTAAGGTTTTTGTGAGCCATTTTAACAAGATACAGCATTCCTGGTAGTGTTTTTTATTTTTATTTTTTACAGTGGTCACCGTGCAGTATAAGTGACATGCTAGTTTTACTCAGCAGGTCAATACGATTACAGCGATACCAAATTTGTATATTTTTTTATGTTTTACTGCTTTTACACAATAAAAACACTTGTATTCAAAAAGGAAAACACGTTATTGCATTGCCATACAGTGGTTGCCAAAAGTATTTTCACCCCTGCAATTATGTCAGATTATGCTCAGTTTATTACTGAAAATGATTGCAATCACAAATTCTTTGTTATTAATATATTCATTTATTTTGCTTGCAATGAAAAAACACAAAAGAGAATGAAACAAAAATCAAATCATTGATCATTTCACCCAAAACTCCAAAAACGGGCCGGACAAAAGTATTGGTACCCTCAGCCTAATACTTGGTAGCACAACCTTTAGCCAAAATAACTGCGAACAACCGTTTTCCGGGTAACCCAAACAATGAGTTTCTTACAATGCTCTCTGGAATTTTAGACCTTTCCCTTTTTTGGCAAACTGCTCCAGGTCCCTAAATTTGTGAAGGGTGCCTTCTCCAAACTGCCATTTTGAGATCTCTCCACGGTGTTCAAAGGGGATTCGGTCTGGCTCATTGCTGGCCACTTTAAAAGGGGGTCTCCAGTGCTTTCTCTCAAACCATTTTATAGTGTTTTTGAAGTGTGTTTTGGTCATGTCCTGCTGGAAGACCCATGACCTCTGAGGGAGACCCAGCTTTCTCACACTGGGCCCTACATTATTGCACTGCAAAATTTGTTGGTAGCCTTCAGTTCTGGCACATGGTCCAAGCAAGGTCCAGTGGCCAGAGGCACCAAAGCAACCCCAAAACATCAGGGACCTCCGCCATTTTTTGACTGTAGGGACCCGGTTCTTTTCTTTGAATGCCTTTTTTTTTTTTCCTGTAAACTCTATGTTAATGCCTTTCCCAAAAGCTCTACGTTTTATCTCATCTAAACCAGAGAACATTCTTCCAAATTTTTAGGCTTTCTCAGGTAAGTTTGGGCAAAACTCCTGCTGGCTTTTTTTATGTCTGGGGGTAAGAAGTGGGTCTTCCTGGGTACCTACCATACAGTCCCCTTTTCATTCAGACGCCGACGGATAGTACGGGTTTACACTGTTGTACCCTCGGACTGCAGGGCAGCTTGAACTTGTTTAAAAGTTAGCCCGGGGTTCTTTAATCCCACCTTTCCGCACAATCTTGCGTTGAAATCTCTGTAAATTTTTTTCTTTTCCGTCCACATCTAGGGGGTTAGCCACAGTGCCATGGGCTTTAAATTTTTGAGGTTACCCTGCCACTTTAACACAGGATTTGAAACATTCAGGTCTTTGGGGATGGACTTGTAGCTTTTAGATTGCTCATGCTTCCTCACAATTTGGATTCTCAAGTCCCAACAGTTCTTTGGTCTTCTTTTTTTTCCCCCCATGCTCAATGTGGACACACAAGACACAGGACAGAGTTGAGTCAACTTTAACCATGTCAACTGGCTGCAAGTGTGATTTATTAGTTATTGCCAACACCTGTTAGAGGCTTGTTCACACGACGTTTTGGATGGTTTTTATGGATCCGTTTTTAACCTTCGAAAACTGGATGCAAACTGATACCAAAAGCGGAATCCAGAAAAACCAACAGCTGATCCTTTTTGGAGCGAATTGATGCGTTTTTGCATGCGTTATACGGATCCGTTTTTTAAATGCTATTATTTAAATCAACCTACAAATTGCAATTTAAATAATAGTATAAACCTACAATGACAAGAAAAAACCCTTTTTTTACCTAGTCAATAAAATTACACCCTATGATTTTAGAACCCCCCCCCCTATTTTTTTTTTTAAACACCATAGTTTTCAAACCCACCCCATGTAAATGAATTAATAACAATCTTTTTATAAACTAAATCATTTAAAACTAATATTTATAAACTAAATAATATTTAGAAATATTAAAATTATATATTATATTTAATAATTTGTATAAATATCATTAAAACTATTATTACATTTATAATATTATATAAAATTTAAATTTAAATATACATTCTATACAAAAGTATTACAAATATTTTATATATTATAATATATATTATAATTTTAAATTTATATAAATAACTATATATACATTATATATAAATATAAATTACAAAAAATATAAATATATTTTATATCATTTTATAAACTAAATATAACCAAAAACATAATATTCAAATTTATATTAAAATTTTAAATCCAATGCTTTTTTAAACGGAGGGTTTTTGTCATCGAAACGGATCCAAAACGCACCCAAATGTATGCCCGCGCTTTTGGATCCCCTTTCGGATGCCAAAAGCGCACTCCATTATTTCCTATGGGGATTTCTCTTGCGTAAAACGCAAGAAAATTACATTCAATTTTTTAAAGCGATCCGAAAAGCGGGTCGTGAAAAGCGCATCGGCGATCACTTGTGTGAACAGTTTTTGCGCTTTTTTGCCAAATTTAAACGCAATGTAATCACATTAATCCGTACTTTTCTCACTGTGGAAAACAGCTCAAACCCTCATTGTTGCTCTTTTTCACTCTCGTCTTGACTACTGCAATCCTTGCTTATCGGTCTCCCTCTCTGCAAACTCTCCCCTCTGCAATCTGTTCTGAATGCAGCAGCCAGGCTTGTCTTTCTCTCCAGCCGCTATACTGATGCCTCTACCCTGTGTCAGTCACTGCACTGGTTGCCCATCCAGTACAGAAAACAAACATAAACTCAACCCCTCTCACCCATAAAGCTCTCCACAGTGTTGCTCCTCCCTAACATCTCCTCCCTCATCTCTGCTACCACCCTACCCGTGCCTCCCTCTGCTGATGATATCAGACTTACAAATTTCCCAATCATCCGAACCTTCCATGCCCGTTTTCCAGATTTCACAGTGCCCCGCACCGGTCCTATGGAATATTCTACCGCGGGCGATCAGGCACATTCACAACCCTCACAGTTTTAAGAGGGCCCCTGAGAAAACATCTTCTCAGCCTGGCCTACCAAGATCCCTAACTGCTATCACACCTGTCACTCCCTACACTAGGGCACTCACAGGCACTTATCTGTATATAGATGTACTGTCAGGGTGGCTGGGTCACCCAATTTCTATGTAAACCACCTCTTATTTATGTAACATGGCTGGACCATAGTAAACTGAGCACTTCTTAACCCTTTGTCTCACCCATACACCATAATAGATTGTAAGCTCTCGCGAGCAGGGTTCCTCATACCTCGTGTCTCATTTTTTAAGTTCTTTTAATGTGTAATGTCTGTATGTACACCCTCTATTTGTAAAGTGCTGCGGAATATGTTGGCGCTATAGAAATAAAGATTATTATTATTAAAGATTATTATTATTATTATTGTTAGATCCGTTTTGCGGATCTGTAAAACGGATCCGTAAAACGGATCACAAAAACATTGTGTGAACAAGCCGTTAGGTGCCACAGGTAAGTTACAGGTGCTGTTAATTACACAAATTAGAGAAGCATCACATGATTTTTCTAACAGTGTCATTACTTTTGTCCACCCCCTTTTTTATGTTTGGTGTGGAATTATATCCAATTTTGCTTTATGACAATTCTTTTTGTGGTTTTCCATTGAAGACAATTAAATGAAGATAATAATACCAAAGAATTAGCGATTGCAATAATTTCCAGGAAGAAACTGAGTATTATCTGACAGAATTGCAGGGGTGCCAATACTTTTGGCCACCACTGTAGTCTGAGAGCCATAACTTTTTTATTTTTCTGTGTACAGAGCTGTGTAGGGGCTTGTTTTTGCAGGATGAGTTGACATTTTTATTGGTATCGTTTTTGGGGGAACAAGACTTTTTGATTGGTTTTAAATCCGTTTTTTTGGAAGGCTGGATGAAGAAAATACTGCAATCCTAGTAGTGTTTTTAAATTCTATTTTTAACAGAGCTCACCGTGCAGAAATCCATGACCAGTTAGTTTTTACTCTCTGGGTCGATACGATTAGGGACGATACCCAATTTATATTTTCTTTTTTTCTTTTGAAGCATTTAAAAAAAAAAAAAAAAGTTTTTTATTGTGTAAAACAATGCTTATGCTTCGCTGTCTTCTGAGAGCCATAACTCTTTTTATTTTTCCATATACAGAGCTGTGTAAGGACTTTTTTTTTGCGGGACGAACTGACGTTTTAATTGGTACAACTTTGGCGCTTTTATATGAGTTTTTGATCGCTTTTTATTCCATTTTATGTGCTGTGGGATGAACAAAAATCTCAATTCTGTGGCTTTTTTTTTTTTCCGTTCACTGTATGGGTTAATTAACGTGACAGATTTATAGGGTGGGTCATTAAGCACGTGTCGATACTAAATATGGGTACTTTATTTATATTTTTGGGGGGGCAATTGGCGTTTGGAAAGGGGAAAAGGGCAATGTACGTGTTTTTTATTTTATTTTTTGTTTGTGTTTTAATTTTTTTTCCACTTTTCAAATTTTTTCACTTTTCCCCAGTGGGGATTTATAACAGCAATCGTCAGATTGCTGTTACAATGGGAGGCATGTATACAACATTACTGGTGTGTATTGATCGCCATGGTAACTGCCAATCACCATGCCACAATGCATTGTGGGAAATGGTGACGTAAACCAGACAAATCCGGATGCATTCAAGACAGCACCGAGGAGTCGGGTGAGTTGAACAGTACGCATTACTGCGCCGATTACAGGGCGTCGCTAGCTGTTTTATTCGGGGCTCGGCCCCGAAAAAAAACCCCCTGTGCCCCGAGTCTCCCGGGCTCCAGGCCTTTTGCGCGGGGGCCTGGAGCACACAGCTGAGGGCTTCTGGGGGGCAGAGAGCGAGCGCTCCCTGCCCCGCAGACAGTGTCGACCCGCAGGTCCTACACCCGAGGCTGCCGGGTCCTCACAGCGCGAGGACCCGCCGCGGCCCCGTGCCCTCAGCTGGCCCAGCGTCACGATGACATCACGTCATCGCGACGCTCCCTGTCCTCGGCGCACAGCGCGTCATAGGCCGTGCGCCTGAGAGCTGCCGGAGGAGCGCGGGCTGAAGAGGACGGAGCGCGCTCACCGGGGAGTTAAGTGAGTTTTAAATTTTGTTATTTTATAGCGTTACCTGCCTCAGTGCCCTATATACTGCCTGTGCCCCTATAATGCCTGCCTGGGGCCCCCATATCCCTGCCTGTGCCCCTATAATGCCTGCCTGTGGCCCCCATATCCCTGCCTGTGGCCTCTATATACTGCCTGTGGCCCCCATATCCCTGTCTGTGGCCCCCTATATACTGCCTGTGGCCCCCATATCCCTGTCTGTGGCCCCCTATATACTGCCTGTGCCCCTATAATGCCTCCTGTGGCCCCCCATATCTGCCTGTGCCCTTTTATACCTGCCTGTGGCCCCCATATCCTGCCTGTGACCCCCATATACTGCCTGTGCCCCCATTTACTGCCTGTGCCCCCATATCCCTGCCTGTGACCCCCATATGATGCCTGTGCCCCTATATACCTGCCTGTTGCCCCTATATACCTGCCTGTGCCCCCATAAACCTGCCTGTGCCCCCATATACCTGCCTGGGGCCCCCATATACTGCCTCATTGCCCCATATACTGCCTGTGTGCCCTTATATACCCTGCTTGTGGCCCCCATATACTGCCTCAGTGCCCCCATATACTACCTCAATGACCTATAAAACCTGCCTGTGGTCCCATATACTGCCTGTGCCCTATATACTGCCTTTGGCCCCATATACCTGCCTGTGGCCCCTATATACTGCCTCAGTGCCCCATATACTGCCTGTGGCCCCATATACTGCCTCAATGACCCTATATACCTGCCTGGGGCCCCATATACGGGCCTGATATACTGCTTGTGCCCCCCTATACCTGCCATGTGGCCCCAATATGCCTCAGTTGCCCCTATATACCTGCCTCAGTGCGCTTATATACCTGCCTCATTGCTCCTATATACTGCCTCAGTGCAACTATATTGTGCCTCAGTGCCCCCATTACTGCCTGTGCCCCCCAAAACCCGTCCTGTGGCCCCATATACCTGCCTGTGGCCCCATATACTGCTTCAGTGCCCCTATATACCTAACTGAGGGGACTGCTATACCTAAAATTAAGGAGTTGCTGGAAATGTGAGGATTTCTAAGATATTTTGTGTCCAAATCCTCAGGGACGAGTTTTGGCCGGGAGCAATCAGCATGAAGGTGGAACCGGATGGAGAAGAAAAGGGAAAGTGAACGACGGTGATCAGAAAAGACGTTTTCCGGGGAGTTACTAAAAGTAACAGCAGGGTAATCACTTATATGTCCCGCAGAGCATCTA
Source organism: Phyllomedusa bahiana (assembly GCA_025379985.1). Classification (NCBI taxonomy): domain Eukaryota; kingdom Metazoa; phylum Chordata; class Amphibia; order Anura; family Hylidae; genus Phyllomedusa; species Phyllomedusa bahiana. The sequence goes on along the minus strand of JAODAL010001467.1, from coordinate 51,666 downwards.
CATACAACTAGTATCTACCACTATAAGGCCCCTGATGGCGGTGGTATATGTAATCAGAGCCTGTGTACAGCTGTAGTCACAGTGGGGGTGCTTCGTCAGGGTCTGGCAGGATTATTTGAGCCCTTAAGTAGTAATAGTTTTGGGTCTTTGGTTTTGTAGGGGTGTTTTAAATCACAATCACTTGTCTGGAGATTTGCTCCATGTATCGGTGGATTATTTGGGGACGTTTAGGGGTATTGTAATATGAAAAGGGGAGAAGTTCTGAAAAAGTAAATTTGTCATTGTGATTTTTAACTGTACAGTGACTGCGAGGAGATGGACGGGATCTTTTGTGGGATGTGCAGAAAATTAGTGTCAGGAACAGAAGTTTTTCTCTGTAAAAAAAACATCCACATTCACAATGAGGCGGGAAAAACACAAAGGGCCCGAGCCCCGGGTGTTTTAGGACCCTAGCAACGCCCCTGGCCGATTGTAGGCAGTAGGAGTTCACTCCTCCTGCCTGCGGTTTCATTATTGCGACCATGACAGGTTGCGGTAATGAAGCGTTAATCACCCGCGGCTGGAGCTCACTTCGGCAGCGGGTGATGCGGCATGACGCCAGCAGTAATATACCGCTGGTCCCATGTCGCGATCGTGTGGGGCTCGCCTGTGAGCCCACACGATCGCCGGGACGTATGCATACGTCCAATGTCGGGAAGTTAAATAGTATTTTAATCTAATTTGATTACTAGATCGCCCGAGCACCGTCTTTTTGGTCCATACTCACCCTTGATTGTTTTTTCTGGGTTCAAGTAAACAATGTATGTACGGGGCTGTGTCAGAAGTCTGGTGTACTTTCAGCCCAAAAATGGCGCAACCCTGTTTCTTTGATTTATAATCAGACACAACTCTAAAAGTAGGCGTGTTATCGGACACTTTGTAATGCGCCTGAGATGTGGGGGCGTGCTGGAGGCATGTCGCACCACAACCGTATGATTCTACACATTTATGACTGGAGGACAGGTACTGCTGGAACAGCCAGACCAAGTAAAGGTGGTTTATCTGAGCCTAACCCGCAATAGAAAAGGTTCATAGAATTCTGGCACATTCTACCCTACTTTACAGCTATTTAGAAATGACCTCTTTGGGCCACATGTATGAAGACCATCTAGGTCTAAAATTCACTTTGTTGCCCATAGAAATCAGTCAGAGCGCTCCTTTCATTTCATATAGTGCTGTGGAAAAATGAAAGGGGCGCTCTGAGTGGTTGTTGTGGGCAACAAAGTGAGTTTTAAACCTAGACAGTTTTCATACACGTGGCCCAATATCTATAGATGGGGAACACAACACATTCTCACACTGATGCCGTAATGTGACATCTCTTGTACTCTCATACATGCCAACTCTCCCGTTTTTGGCGGGGGGGTCCCGCTATTTGGGGTCCCCTCCCGCCCACCCGGGGATTTGGGGTTCTTTAAAAAGGCCGCGGCGACAGAGTAGCGCTAGTGCGCTACTCTGCGCCGCCGGGCCGCTCCTACAGGCGGGTAAAGCGGCCGCTGCGCCCGCTTCACCCGCCCGGAGTCTCGCTGGGGCAGGGAGGAGGGATCGCTCCCTCCTGCCTCCTCCCCCTGTATGTCCGGCGCCGGTGTGTGCGCCCTACATACAGGTCCCGCGGCGCAGGGGAGTGACGGGCCGGCTGCAGGGGGGTGACGCACAGCTGCTCTCACTTCCCCCTGCCCGCTGAGGAGATCGTCCCGGGGCGGCCGTGCTGCAGGGCCTGGTGAGGTAAGTGGGATTTTTATTATTTTATTTTTATTAGCTCTATGGGGGGCTCTGCCTGGAAACAATGGGGGCAAAACCTGACAACTGAGTTACTACCTGGCAACAATTGGGGCACTACCTGCAACAATGGGGGCATCTACCTGGGAACAATGGAGGCACTACCTGGCAACTGAGGGGTCACTACCTGGCAACAATGGGGGCACTACCTGGCAACTGAGGGGGGCATCTACCTGGCAACAATGGGGCACTACCTGGCAACTGAGGGGGGATCTACCTGGCAACAGAGGGGGCACTACCTGGCAACAATGGGGCACTACCTGGCAACAGAGGGGGCATCTACCTGGCAAAAAGAGGGGGCATCTACCTGGCAACAATGGGGCACTACTGCAACAGAGGGGGCATCTACCTGGCAACAGAGGGGGACATCTACCTGGGAACAGAGGGGGCATCTACCTGGACAACAGAGGGGACATCTACCTGGCAACAGAGGGGACATCAAACCTGGCAACAATGGGGGCACTACCTGGGAACAATGGGGCATCTACCTTTGGGAACAATGGGGCACTACCTGGTAACAATGGGGGCACTACCCGGGAACAGAGGGGGCACTACCTGGCAACAGAGGGGACATCTACCTGGCAACAGAGGGGGCACTACCTGGCAACAATGGGGGGGACTAAACCCGGCAACAGAGGGGCACTACTGGCAACAATGGGGGCACTACCTGGCAACAGAGGGGGCATCTACCTGGCAACAGAGGGGCATCTCCCTGGCTAACAATGGGGGCACTACCTGGCAACAGCGGGGGCATCTACCTGGCAACAGAGGGGACATATACCTGTGCAACAGAGGGGCATCGACCTGGCAACAGAGAGGACATCTACCTGGCAACAATGGGGGCATCTACCTGGCAACAATGGGGGCAAAACCAAGGAACAATGGGGGCACTACCTGGCAACCCGAGGGGGCACTACCTGCAACAGAGGGGACATCTACCTGGCAACAGAGGGGCACTACCTGGGAACAATGGGGCACTACCTGGCAACAGAGGGGGCATCTAACCTGGCAACAAGGGCACCTACCTGGCAAAAAATGGGGGCACTACCTGGCAACAATGGGGGCACCTACCTGGGAACAATGGGGGCAAACCCACCTGCAACAATGGGGGGACTACCTGGGAACAGAGGGGGCATCTACCTGGCAACAAGGGGGCATCTCCCTGGCAACAATGGGGGGCAACACCTGGCAACAGAGGGGGCACTACCTGGCAAACAATGGGGCAACTACCGGGCAAACAATGGGGGCACCTACCTGGCAACAATGGGGGGCACCTACCTGGCAAAGGGGGGCACCTACCGGGCTACAGAGGGGGCATCTACTTGGCAACAAGGGGGCATCTACCTGCCTGTAAGGGGCACTACCTGCTTATGGGGGGTTACTACCTGGCAATAAGGGCATCTACCTGGCTTTCTTTCCAAAGCCGTTATGCAGTTAGGTGAGGGGTGTGGCTTTTTAAAGGGGCGTGGCATACCGACAAGATGGGCGTGTCTATGCAAATTTTTTGCCGCGGCGCGCTACCGCCCACTACAATCTCCTGCTTTTTCATTTTCAAAAGTTGGCAACTATGTGTACTCTGCATGTGTCTATAGATGTCTCTTGCCATCTATAGGCACATGCTGCTATCAGAGGACTACATTTCCCGGCATCCCACACTGCAGTGTACCCTCCCTGCTGGGGCTGTACTGTAGTGAGCCCCGCCCCCGGCTGGCACATGCTATTGTCAGTGTCAGAGGACTACATTTCCCGGCATCCCACACTGCAGTGTACCCTCCCTGCTGGGGCTGTACTGAGGGGAGCCCCGCCCCTGGCTGCACATGTTGTTGTCAGTGTAAGGGACTACATTTCCCGGCATCCCTGTCTGTCGCCTTCACAATGACGTGCTGGTAAAGCGGGAAAATGCTGGTGAACGTCCCGCGAGAGAAAACGGCTGCTGGTCCGGGATGTATGCGGTAACGGAAGTGATTGTGAGTCAGCCGTGTTAGCGGCGCTGCGGTCATAGCTGTGTGTCTGACATAGGGGTAATGCACAGTAATGTACAGAGCGTGGTGTGAGGTTTCTGCAGCCCGAGCACCGCCATCCCAGTGAGGTGCTGGGAGATAGAGCTGTGTGTACACTGGCTGAGGCCGCGGTGCCGCAGAGTGACCGCATGTCTCCTGAAGGCCGATCTCCACTGTCCCATCAGGTTGGTCTCTAGGGCGCTGGGTAATCATTGCTACCCGTCAGCCAGCGGCACTGATAGCGGTGTGTGTGATCTGTGCCCGGGCGCTCCGACCACCTTAAAACAGCCTCCTGTTGTCTATTATATGCTTGAGCTGCTGGAGGTCCTGAGCAGAGGTTAGGGGTTGTTAGACTGAAGTGTGCCCCCTATGTGTGCCCTGTTAGGAGAACCGCGGGTGCTTCTCATCTACAAGTCTGGCAATGTTGGGGGGGTTTTGGACAGAGGTGGTCTTACATGTACAAAGTGATGTGATGAGGGCTTGGTTGCTTCTGACCTGTGTATTTAAAAAAAAAAAAAAATTCTGCATGCGGTTTTTGATACACATTTTGTTTAAAGATGTTTTCTGCATGTGGCTTTTGATGCACTTCTTTAAAAAAACACACTTTCTGCATGCGCTTTTTGACGCTTTCTGCATGTGGATTTTGATACACATTTTTTTTTAAAACACCTTCCTATTGTCTATTTAACTGCCTGAGCTACTAGAGGTCCTGACCAGAATTTATGGCTTGTTACCAGGGCTGTGGAGTCAGCAAGCCAAAGCCCCAACTCCGACTCCTCAATTTCCCAAACCTCCAACTCCTGACTCCCTCATACATGGCGCATGATTAGGTGATAAACAGATTTTGGTCAAGACATGCTTGAATCTGATTCAGAGTCCAGAAGGATTCAAGCAGTGCTGAAAGCCAAAGGTGGATTTACCAAATGCTAACAAAATAATAAAAACTAACATTTACATTTTTTTAGGAGCAAAACAGTAACAATGCAGTTACAGGAAAGAATCTGCAGAACTAAGCAGATGCTAAATACTTGCAAATCACATTTTTGTATAAGATAGGTAAGATGACTGTATATAAAATTGCTCTTTGCACTGCATCAAACTAACTGGATCAACTTATTATATATTTTGGGAGTCGGTCCATTTTCTGACAACTGACTCCTGCAAAATAGCCACCGACTCCACAGCCCTGGTTGTTAGAGAGACAAGTGTGTCGCTCTATGTATGCCCTAGTAGAAATCCCCTGCTGCTTCCCTTCTACAAGTCTGGCAGTGTTGTGCTGCCCTTTAGAGAGAGGCGGTTGTAAAGGTAGAAAGCGATGTAATGAGGGCTTGGCTGCCTCTGAGTGTCGGACATATTGGTGGGCACCAGTGTAGACATAAAGGGGGTTCCCCAAAAGTTTTGTGACTATGGGAACTTTTGTTTGCTCTTTTGGGCTTAGCGTGACCCCCAAAAATGTTTGGAAAAACCAAGGGCCTCTTTTTGGGGGGCCCCCTTAACTCCCTTGCGGTTAGGAAATGCCTTCATATATTGGAGCGTGTAAAGGGTCCATGGTTCCCACTTTCCCAAAACCCCCCCAAAAACTCAGAAATGCGAGGGAGGACGGGGTGAAAGTGTAGAAAAATCTCCCTTGTGATCCCGGGGGGTGGGGGGGCCCTCTGTAACCCTGAGAGCAGGTTCCTGTATGTTTGTATGAAGTGTCTGCTTTTCACTTTATTCTTCATGCTGAGGGGGAAAGTTTGTTGGGGGGATGGGTTCCCCCCCATTACATTGACCTTCTTTTCTATGCAGTATTGACATCATGGCGCCATTTTTCTGCAAACTTTGGTTTTTGCAGCCCCTTTTTCTCATGAAAAAAAAAAAAAAAGAAATCGGAAAAGGAACCAAAAGGTGAGGGATAAATTTGAGTTTTTTAAGTGTAATTTAGCATTTTATTTCTACAGCTACATCTGTATAATACAAGGGGGTTTTTATTTAAAAATTTAATTTCCCTTCCCCCAACATTAGGGGAAATTTGGGCCCGGGCGGGCAGTCCTGCACCCATTCCCCAGAAAGGTATTTGGGTCACAATCATTTTTTATCAAGCTTTTACCCTGCCCTGTCCAGTGGTTTTGGGCTATGTCCCGAGTGACCCTTTACGGGGGTGGTTTTTTGTGCACAGCAAACCACTTCGGGCCCATTTTTTAAAAAACTGTCTGGTTAAATTCACTTTGTTGCCCCTTTGCAACCAATCAGGGGCCCCCCTTTTTAAATTTCTTATAGTTTTGGAAAAAATTAAAGGACACTTGGTTGTTTTAAGGGGGCCCAAAAAAGTGATTATTATAGGGAAAGACAGTTTTTTTAATTTTGGGGAAATTTAAAGTGCTCCCCCTTCCCTTTAAAAACACCTTCAACAACCGGGGCCGTATCCTTTACGTCCGGGGGTTTTGGGGGGTTTTCCACGCCCCTTTTTGGGCGAATGGACCCCACCAGGGACGGAAGGGATACCCCTAAAGGGATGCGCAAACCCCAAAAGCATTTTTTCCGCGCGATCGGCGCGGGGTGTCAGCTGTAAATTACAGCTGACATCCCGCGGGCTTTCCCCGCCCCCGGATCGCTCCGGGGGGGGAGGGGGGGGGGGGGAAAAAAAAGGGGGAAAGGGGGTTGGGGGGGTGAAAAAGGGTCGTTAATAACTAAGAGAAAAACCAGGGGGAGATGGGTTTCCTCCTGCTTCTCTGTGGGCCCCGGCAGCAGCGCAGGGATCACGATACGGGGCAGCTTCCGCCCCCCTAAACAGACACCCCGGAAAAGGCATTCTTTCCTTCCCGGGTTTGTTCTGTGACGCCCACAATCCCCGGCGGGGCCTTTTGGCCCAGCCCCCGGCATGGTGCCAAACATTTACCATGGGAACCCCTTTTCCATAGCAAAAGCTATGTAAGATTCCTTTTGAATGAAATCTAAAAGATTTTCCATTAAAAATCCCCTAGGGGGGAAAAAAAAAAAAAATTTAAGGGTAAAAAAAGTGAAAAAAAAAGTAAAAAAAAGTGAAAAACCCATGTAAAACAAAAAAAATAAAAAAAAAATACTTTAACACCCCCTTTTTCCCCTTTTTTACAAACGCCAATCCCCCAAAAAAAAAGGACCAAAAATAAAAAAAGTACCCATTTTTGGTATTGCCGCCAAGTGCGAAGGGCCTCCCCTTAAATCTGTCAGTTAATTAACCCGTACTTTTGGAACGCGAAAAAAAAAACCCAAAAAAACAATCACAAATTAAGTTTTTGTTCAATTCCCGCAGCACATAAAAGGAAAAAAAAAGCGATCAAAAACTTCTTAAAGGGCCAAATTATTTTTACCAATTAAAAACCGCCCTTCATCCCGAAAAAAAAAAGGGTCCTAGAGCTCTGTATACGGAAAAAATAAAAAGGAAATAGCTTTTCGGGAAGTTTGGATGCATAAATATTTTTTTTACCCACTAAAACAATTTTTTCTTTTTTTTTTTTACAGTGCTTAAATTTAAAAAAAAAATATAAAATAGGGTTTTTATCCCATAATCGGGCGCCCCAAAGAGTAAAGCAAACTTATCACGGGAACTCCCAGGTAGCCCTTTTAAAAAATTTTAAAAAAAAAAAACACTATTTTGGTTTTGCAGTATTTTTTTAAAACCCTGGCCCCCCAAAAAAGGGAAATTTAAAAAAGGGCGATCAAAAAGCCTTGTCCCCCCCAAAATGATAAAAATAAAAACTTTTAAACTCCTCTCGCAAAAAAAACAATTCCCTACAAAAGCTCCAAGCACGGGAAAAATTTTTAAAAGTTTTTGGCTCTGATTTACGGCATGCAAAAATTTTTTTCCCCTGGTTGAAAAAAAGGGTTTTTTTTAATTTTTTATAAAACATTTTAAAACATAAAAAAAAAAAATAAAAATTTTGGGGTATTGGGTTTTGAAATCTTATTGACCTGTTGGGGGAAAAGGGTCCCTTTTAAATATAAAACCGTACAGTGACCGCTATAAAAAATAAAAAAAAAAAACACTCCCAAAAGTTTGCTTTTTTGTTCAAAAAAAACTCACAAAACCAAAAATTTAAAAAAGAACTTTATAATCTTATCCCGAAAAAGGTCCCAAATTTAAAAAACTTCAAAAATTCCCCCAAAAACAAACCCCCCTTTACACAGCCCCTGCACACACCCAAAATAAAAGTTATGGTTTTGTCAAAAATTGGGAAACAAAAAAACCCGAAATTTTTTTTATAAAACTTTTTCAAAGTTTAAAATTAAAAAAACAGAAAAAACTATATAAAATCTATTTCATTGAAAATAGTACCGCCCCCCCCAAAAGTAAAGTTATCAAAAAATCATTTACACTGCACGGCGAATTTGTAAAATTGAAACTCAAAAAAAAAATTAAAACCGAACTGTTTTCCCCCCCCCAATTTTTCTTTCCCAATGCTAAAAAAAACAAAGGAACCCCTTTGTGTCCCTTTAAAATGCAGAATACACCCCTAGTGAACCCCTGAGGGGTTTTGAATCTAAAAGGGGGGAAAACCTTCGGGAAAAGGTTTCGCCTTTTCGGGCTATTTGGGGGGTTTTTGAAAATGCGACTTTGGCCCCCCCAAAATCTGCTTCCCAAAAAACCCAAAATAGCCCACCCCCCTTATACGCCCTGCAATGCCCCAAACAGCAGTTTAAAACCCCAACTTTTTGGTTAGGGCCGAATTTGGGAAAAAAAATTGCTTTACAAATTTTTTTGGGGTTTTTTTTTTCCCCGGGTTTCCCCTTTGTATAAAAGGAAACTTTTTTAAAAAAAAATTCCCAAATTTAAAGGGAAAAAAAATTGTTTTTTAATTTTCAAGCCCTTTTTGCAAAAAAAAAATTTTAAAACACCTGGGGGGGTCTATAAACTCAATGAAACCCCTGGATAAAATTCCCTTTTGGGGGTTGTATTTTAAAAAATTAATTCTTATTTGGGGGGGTTTTTTTTAAAGTTTTAGCACCTTAGGGGCCCCCAAAAACCTTTAAAATGGCGCCTAAAAAAAAATTTCTTTATTGAAAATGAAAACCCCAAGTATAGAAGGTTCCCCCCTATTCGGGGGTTTTATGGGGGGCCAAAAAATTTCACTAGGGCCTTTTTGGGAATCTTTAAAAACGCAGACCCTGGGGGAATTATTTAAGTTGAAATTTACCTATCACTTTTACGGTATTCCAGTAAATTAAGGGGAAAAAATATTGAAAATTTTCCAAAAAAAAGGGTTTAAATTTTTAAAATTTTTCACCTCCATTTGGGGTTTTAATTTTTTGGATTCAAAAAGGGTTTTTCCAAAACTTCCTAAATAGGGGTTGAAAAAAACATTAAGGGGCCCGGGTTTCTCAGTTTGGGTTCCTTAGGGGGGAAAAACAAAACTTGCGGGCCGCTCAAAGCCACGTCAAATGGAGGGTCCCTAAAAAAATGTTTTATTGAAAATTTTCTTGAAAATGTGAGAAAATTACAAATTAATTTCTAACCCCCAAATGTCGTAAAAAAAAAAGACATTTAAAAAAAAAAGCCAAAATTCAAAAGGGTTTTGGAAAGGGGTTAGTGCTAGTTATAAACTATTTTGGGGGGAATAATGATCTGCCCCTTGCACGCAGAAATTTTGGGAATTTTTTAAAAAAATCGAAAATTTTTTCCAAAAATTTTCAGAAAATTGATATTTTTCACAAAAAAAACCCAAGGGAAAATTGTATGGATAAAAATTTTTTACTAAACTTAAAGCACAATTTTGTCACGAGAAAAAAAACTCTGAACCCCAAAATAAATGGGAAAAAGGGTTTTAAAAAAAGTTTTCTCCATAAAGGGGACACGGGCCAGATTTCAAAAATTAGGGCGTGTCGGGGAAAGGCCAAAAACTGGCTGGGCCCTTTAAAAGGGGGTTAAAAAAAGGCACTTTTGGGTGGGCTACATCCCAGTTCAAAGATGGTGTTGATAATCGAGACTCATTCAATGTTTGTTTCCACTGAATGGCCCAAGTTGTGGGGGGGAAATTTTTTTTTCCTTTGGGTGAAAAGTCACTGTTATTTAGTAGTGTGTAAGGCTACTATAATGGGCCACTCAGCTGTTGCATTGGGAAGGAAGCTGTAAAAAGGGTGTTTCCACCATACACTATAGGATATGCAATCAAAGTGTGACCTCTGGGACCTGCACCTATCTCGTAAATGTTCCCCCAAAAGTGGTTGGGGCTCCCGAAAGGAGAGCGTCTTGCACCCCAATTCTGTACCGCCTTTCAGGGGGCCTTCCCAAGGGCGTTCACTTGGGGGGCCCGGGACCAATCCGTTTTGATAGCGTATCCCTTTTTATATGCAAAAGGGAGGAACACCCCCTTTATTGACATCCAAAATTCCCCTTTTTACACAAAACCCAAGGTTTTTTTTTAAGGAATTGGTGGCTTTAGTATTGGGTAGGAGATGAGTCCGTGGTAAAAACCCAATTTTTCATATGTAAAAATCCCTTGGGGGGGTACCCGCCTCTTCCTTTCACAATCTAAGTTTCTCACTTTTACTTATGCTGTGCCCCCATACCTCCTCTCTGCCATCCTAAAAATCCTGCACCTTTACCTTCTCTTACCCATGTTTCCTCATAGATTGTAAGCTCTTGTGCCCAGGGTGTATGCCTTTGTTTTATTTAAAAATTTTTTAAAGGGATTTTCCTTTATTTAAAAAAAAAAAAAATGATAAATCCCCTTCCCCCCCCCCACTGGGGGTTTTCCCGTGGAAGCTCTGTGGAGTCACTCCCCAGTCTTCTGCTTACTTCAGAACAGGACATCACTGCTACATCTGATGATTGACAGTGAACAACAACGAGAGCCAGCGCTGGAACCGAGATGAGGAGGAACTTGGCCTTCTTTTTCTTAATCTTGGGCAGCAGTATCCTTTAAATTTTAGGGGGGTTGTGTGTTTGGAAAAAGTATATTAATAAAAATATTATTTTATATATATATTTTAAAATTTTATATATAAAAATTTAAAATATTTTGTTTGGACCTGTATAATGTCTAATCATGTGTATTTGTTTCTGGCATATTTTGGGTTTAATATAAGTAAAAACAATTTTTTAAAACTGCCAAAAGTCCCATTCCAATGCAAGTGAATTGGGTTTTGTAACCCATGTAGCACCTCGTTATCTCACATTGAAGAGCTTTGGATAAGCCGCATGGATTGGTTTCCCCTTTCATTAAGCAAATTTCCCTTTTTCGATCCCCAGGACATATTTTGAGGCCTTTTATTCCTGCTATGGATATGTTTGTAACAAAATGAACCAGCCGGGTTTTGGCTGAATGCAAACTCCTTGTAGAAGCTCTTTAGGTATTTTTCCATACCTTTTAAACCCGATGGCATTAACAACTTTTTTGCTACATTTTATGGGCTGGAAAAGGTTTTTTAAAAGCTATTGGTTGCTTTTTTCTATGTTTTCCTTTACATTGGTCCCGCATAAAATTGGTCTGGGCTCACTTCCCGTAAATTAAGCGTTTGTTTTCTCTTTTGGGGTGGTTTGGGCTTTCCAACCCGTAAAAGCTTTTCCCGGGGGCAAATATATTTTTTTGCTATCGGGTGGGCCCTCCATGAATTTTTGGGATTTTTTTCCTGTGGGAAGGCCCGTTAAAACCTTTTTTCTGGAATGTGGTTTACTTGCTTAGCAAACGATTTAAAAGAAACCCAAAAACCTTTTGTTTTTTAAAAAAAAGTATTCTAGGGAAATGTTTTTTTATAATATATTTTTGGGGGTAATGTTGGGGGGGTCAGCTTTACCCAAACTCTGTGGGTATAACTTTTCACACCTTTAATATATTTAGCAACCGCATACAAGAGTCCCAAAACTGCCCCGGGTTACCCCAAACAATGGATATTCCAACTTTTAGAGGAAAAAGTATGTAAAAAAAACCAGAGGGGTGTAGATAATTTGGGGTTAAAGTTTTTATTCCCATTCATGCAGGGAAAAAAGGGGTTTTGCCCGTATACTCTATGGGGAAACAAGGGAATCTTGATAGGTGATGCTGTTCACTAACAGCTTTCAGGCAACATTTCAAAAATCTCATCCCAGATTCCTGTTTCTAGAGGTCCAATATCCCCTCCTCATCTGTCCTGAAATATGGTAGGAAAACCTATCCCCGGGGTTTTTTTTTTAAACAAAGTTCTAAAAAAAGTGAAAATTTTATAGACTGCTTTCCCTTTTCCGTATGAGGGCAATAACAATAAAATTGTTTTAATGCAAAATTTAAATTTTTTTGGCTTCTTCCTTTTTAAAGGGGATTTTGAAATGAAAGGGTTTGGAAAGAAAAAGGGTGGTATTACAAATTCTGTTGGAATATGATCAAATGCTTTGATCTCACCTGTTCTGTCTAGTATATGAGAACTTACGGACATCTTTCACTCTCCAATCCCTTTTTTCCCTTCCCCTTCGCCCTTATCCCATATTGCTGTGTATGGAGGTTTTTTACAGATATTCCACAAAACGGGGTTTGTTTTTTCCCTCATAACTTTTTTGCATCAAATAAAAAGAGTGTTTTGGGTTTTCTATTGCCCTTTTTGGGTACCATAGAATCGAAAAATTTTTAAAAATGTCTAGAATTAAAAAAATCCCGCAAGCAGCCTTAAATTTTTTTTTTATATTTGAAAAAATTCCCATCCTTTAATGCTTCCCAAATGGGCTCTTTTTTAATATTTGAAATTTGGGTTTGGGGAACCTCAATCCACCCCCCCCCCCCCCCCCCCCCCCGCCCCCCCCTTGGGTTTTTGTTTCCGTTTCCAATTTTTATCTAGCATGTCCTCTACCTCATTTTTTTGGGGGCCCCAATCTTTTTTTTCCCCCAGGGGGGCCCTTTTTTTATGGGAAAAACGACTTTTTCCATGGCCCAATGTGGGGGCGTGGTTATTAGGGGTGGGGTTTTTTGGATGTTTAGAAAAACACAAAAAAAACCCCCCAAACTGTATTTTTACGCTTTAGGGGGAAAATTTTAAGGGGGTAAACCCCGTTAAAATTTTTTAAATGCAGATGATTATCACTCTGTGGGTTTTGGGATTAAACTTAGCATTTTGTGGGTGTAAAGTTGTATATAAATTTTTATATTTTAATTAATTTTTATTATAAATATAAATATATTATATGCATGCGCACCCCCTGTAGTGAGTACAGATACATATGCCCCCAGTAAATATCCAGGCTAGTAAAAAAAAAAAAAAAAAAAAAAAAAAAGTTACCTTTCCCGATCCGCTGCAGAGATGCTGCCTCTAGGAGCCAGCATCTGGGGAGACCCAGCGGCACAGGGGGTGTGACAACACTGCTGAATCACTCCCTCTGCACTCATTGAGTGCCATATCTACAATGATTAGTTAGGCAGGGGCGGTATTGAACCGTCCCTTCTTTCTCGCTAGCGAAGCAGCTGCACAGTTTTTGTGCAGCTGCTAACTCTACGCGCCCGGCTTACAACGGCCATGCAGAATAGATGCCGACCACCAGGACTAAAGTCAGCAGGTGGTTAGCATTATGTGTAGTCCAGGGCTGCAGACCGGCAGAGCATGCGCCACGGCCCGGTGGTCGGGGACCCCTGCTCTAACTGATGTGAATTCTCTAACAAAGACTTTCTCCAATGGTACCCATACTGGAGAATTACATATAGATAAAGTTATTGTGGCATCCAGATCGTTTTTTATTAAACTAACTCTGCCTACCAGTGATAGAGGAAGCTGGTCTATATGCTAGATTTATTTTTAAACATTAGGAATAAAGGCTCTAGGTTAAATTTTTAAGTTGTCTAAAGGTCATAGATATGTGAACCCCTCACTATTTAAAAGGTGATGCGGTTATTAAGGGGACTTGTGGGGTGTCACAAGTGACAAAAGATCATCTACCGGCGTCATCACTGATTTTGTCCCAATTTATGCCAAGTCTCCCAAACTCTGTGATCACCTCAACTGCCGTCTACAATGAAGATGTAGCATTCTCCAGCAATGGCAGCATGTAACGCCACCTTTTTTCTCCAGATTTCCCCTTCTAAAACCTTCTATTGCAGTGTACTCCATGACTAACAACGCCAGTGGCTCAATAGTAATGGTGAATAACTTGTTTCCCCGAAAATAAGACGTAGTACATTTTTTTTTTTTTTTTTTATGCAATTCAGAGTTTGGCTGCTTATGCTGATGTTTGTGATGAAATCCAGGGCTGTGGAGTTGATGGCTTTTTTGCAGGAGTCAGAGTCGGCATAAAATGGACCAACTCCGACTCCCAAAATATATAAGTTGGTCCAGTTAGTTCGATGCAAGAGGAATTGGGTCCGGCCAGTGCTACTGCTCCCATATCTTCAGCCTTATCACATGAGGAGTGTAATTGATGACATGGAGCAGGCAAAGCGCTACCCCAGCGGAAAAAATTCAGCAAAATTTTTCACCTAGCATGTGAAACCTAGCATATGTTTTCAAAGAAGTAGAAGAGTTCAACCATTCATAAAAAATGGCTGAGGCAATTCCTTTATACCCTGACATTGTTAGAGCTGTTGCCCCTTTGGTCACAGCTTTGCCCCCAACCCAAGTTAGTGTAAAGAGGCTGTTCTCTATCCTGGAAATAATGAGATCAGATGTGAGGTCATGTATGCAGGATCTGATGGAGGCAATACTATTTCTCAGAACAAGTTCAGGGACTCCACAAATGTTCCTGCAGTGTTTTGCATATTTACAATTTTTTTTGTGTTTTAAAGTCATATTCAATAAATGTATTTTACACTGACAAGCAAAATGGTAACAATGGTTTGAACTTGTGACTTTCTGGCTCCATATCTCACCATCCACTACAGCTTTGTACATGTAATTGTATACACAGTCATCTGACCCATATTATACATAAATTTGACTTGCAAGTATTTTTTTTTATAACTGTATTTTATTGAAGATTTTCACAATTATTTTTACTAAGCAAAAACAAAATTAACTAGACATAGAATGCAAATGTCACAGAAATAATTGACAAGGCAAGGCATCACACAGCTTTCAAATAAACAACTCTGGCAGCTGACCGGGAGCCTGAAATAGCACCCTACAGAGGGTATACATCTATGTATATTCAACAGTGGAGTCAAAGATAACGAAAGTATACCGCATACACTTGCTAAGAAAACAATATTAGGATTAATGTAAAAAAACAGGAGCAACGGTTTCACAGGGGAGGAAAAACAAAAAGTAGTGGAAAAAGGACTAGATTTAAAGGGGTTCAAACGGGAGGAAAGGGGGGGGGAGTGTTTAATGGGGATGCGAAAAAAAGCACGGTTGGCTTTAGGACGCGGTTCGGTCCTTGCAAAGCCGTGCGGCAAGTGAGATCAAGGTATAAAGATCTTAGGCCCCGGCTGGGGGGCGACACGGAGGGAGGGGTGTTAAGTGGGGGGGACCTAGAAGGCCCCCCAACCTATTTTGAAACGGGCCCAGAAAAGAACCCATGGCAACCGCGCATCATGAAGGCCCAAAGTGTTGTGTAGGCAAGAGAAAGTTCTCTTGCGCTGAACTTGAAATTTTTTATGAGGTAAATGGATGGGGGGGGGGAAAGTCTGTTCAAAAGGCCAGACAAGCCTTAGGGCCCGTTAGAATGTCAGGAGAGCTTGGTTCCAATTTGAAAAACCTTGGGCGGAAGGTTCAGGAGAATGTAGATGGATCAATGGGATCTGCGGCCCAATGCCCCCTGGACCCAAAAACCTAAACCCAAAAGTGTTGTTATTGGACAATCCCGGAATAGTCAGCGCCCCCTGGGGGCCCGCATCCCCAGCAAGCCCCCAAAATCATGGTTTAAATCTTGGAACAGGGTTAAAACTTTATTTTGGTTTTTCCCTTTATAGGTTTTACAAGGGAGGGCATCCCCTATGCCAGAAACCTCCCAGACTGATGGGGGAGCTTACCCCCCAAAAAAAGGGCTTCTCATTTGTGCTTGTGGGGAAAATAAGGCTAGTCTGGGGCGAAGTCTTTCAAAATAGTATATATCGGGGTCAGGCCCCTGGACATGTGCCCCCATTGCACAACCTTTCAAAGGGAGTGGGTTGGAGTGGGTACCCGTAGTGAAAACCCGCTTAGGTTTTTTAAATTTTGGAGGTATGAAAACGAGCCAAAGAGGGAACTGAATTTTGTCTGATAGGTCCGCAAAGGGGTTGATTTTCCCTGGTACGGAAGTGTGCGATGTCTGAAAACCCGGAACAATTTTTGTTTTCCCAGGAGTACAAAGCGTAGATGTGTAGCAGGAGGGGGGGGTAAAAAAGAAAGGAGGACAGGGGGAAAAGGCCCTTGGGAACCCAGGGGGAATCAGCCGCAGCACCCCCAGATGGTTTAGTGAACTCTTTTTTGGATGGAGGGGCCCTTTTCTTGGAATATCCTTGGTATCCAAAAGAAAACATGTTGGGGTGGAACGGAGCCACCATATTTTTAAATTTTTCCACCCATTGGAAAATTTGAGGGTGACCCGGGGGAGATACGCAAGTGTGTTGCCCAGTTTTATTAAGAATATTTTTGCCCCCCATCCCCCGCTTCTGTCGCCCAGAAATCTTTGGAACCGTCCCCGACCTGGGCCCAAAAAATTTTAAATATACCCGATTGTGAGATTTAGGGACAAGGGGGAAGGGAGGGGAGGGTCCGAAAAGGGTATGAGTTGGGCAGTTCGACATTTGACCGTTTTTAATGCCCCCAAATCGGGAAATGTCAGGGTATGCCATTTAGAAAAGGGTTTCGCACCTCGGGAAAGGGGGGGGGGGGTTTTTCCCCGGGTTTTAGGTTTTTAACCCTGCTTTTTAAATGGATTTTATTTAAGGGGGGAGGTTTCCTTTTTATCGGTATTGGGTTTGAAAATCCCCTCCGGGTTTACGGGAGTTAAGGGGGGGGGGCCTCCGTCTTAGTTGCATTAACCTTGAACCCGATATTTACAAATTTTCCAGCAGGTGTGCAAGCCAGAGACGAGGAGGTGAGGTTGGTGGCGTCAATAAGTCGTCCCAAAGAGGGATC
Source organism: Phyllomedusa bahiana (assembly GCA_025379985.1). Classification (NCBI taxonomy): domain Eukaryota; kingdom Metazoa; phylum Chordata; class Amphibia; order Anura; family Hylidae; genus Phyllomedusa; species Phyllomedusa bahiana. The sequence continues at coordinate 34,879 of JAODAL010001467.1, read as the reverse complement.
CCTTAAATTCTCTGTCCTTGCATGATGCCTAAAATAGGGAATGGGAACGGTTTCGGGGCGGGGGTTTCCATACAGAGTATAAAGAGGAGGGGGAAAGAGGGCAGCTTTTGGGAGTTCCATTATGTTTTTTAAGGGATGGGTGGCCCCAGTGGTAATTTTATGGGCTGCGGAGTGGAGTAAAGGTCGAACGGCTCTCATAAATTCCGGTGTCCCAAAGGCCTAGGTAGTAGTAAAAAAGGCCCAACAAAGGCGCAAGGCCTTTTCCCCCGCGTCCAGGCTAACAAAGGGCCTCGCACTTTGGGTTTCCCTATGTCAATAAAATCATCGTCGGCGCGTGTTATTCCACCGTGACGAAGGGAAAAACCCCACTTGTTTTATGGCCCCTTTGGGGCCCGGGCATTGTTGTTGGCCCAGGTTTTTTGAAAGACTTAATGCCCGAATTTAAAAGAGTTCGGTTATAGTTCCCATCCGAGGGTTTCCTTTCCATTTGGGGTAGGTGAGATAAGAGGGGGAAATTTTCCCCTGGTATTTGGGGCCCCTTCCCAGAAAAGGATTGACAACATGAGATACGGGGGGCAGATCTTGTGCAAAATTTTTGTAATAGGATAGGAAACCCAGGGCCAGGTGTTTTTCCCCCTTTGGGCGTTTTTTTAATTCGGAGCTCATCTGGCGCCCGGGTCTAAGTTGTCACCGGCCCGTTGTCAATTTCGGGGGGGAACGGGTCTGGGAAGGTTTTGTTTTGCGCCTAGTCCGAATAGGGGTTGGGGGGGTCTTTGGGGAGGGAAAAAAAGCCGGAGAAAAACCGAAAAATATTCCCCATGGTTGGGGGATTGTAATGTACGTGCCGTCCGAGTTTTTCGGGCCTGCGGGGGGGAAATTTTAAATTTTCCTTCCTTAAGTTGCCTAGAAAAGGGATTTGTGCGCCTTTTTCCCAAAATTTGTAAAATTTTTTTTGGGGAATAAAGCAACATTCGTAAACTTTCCGTGTGCTGATCTTTTAATTGGGACCTATTTCTAAAATAAAAGAGAGTTCTGAGGTAGGTTTAGAAAGCATCCGTTGTAAAGACTAAAGACGCGTGGGGACCCGGGTTTTGCTGAGCGTCCCTTTCATTTTGGGCCCCCAGGGGATACATGCCCCTCTAAGCACCCCCCTTTTGGCCCCGGGTCGGTATGAGACCGAACCTTCATTTGAGTTAAAAAAGTATGAGGGCACCTTGTTTTCGTTGCAAGGGTCCGGTTGCTGCATATGTCATTAGGCGCCAAATGGCAGGAGGCGTACAGGGGGTCTCATTTTTTTAGGAAAAAAAACCCGGCAAAATTGGACCGGAGATGGGGCCAATCCGGCACCAGACTCATCTTTTCAAAAGCGGGGTGTTCCCAAAAAAAATCAAATTTTTGAGTGGGTCTGATGTGGAGGGAATAGAATGTGAAGGACCATCTGTAGGGTGGTTTATCTCCAAAGGACAATAGGCAGCTTCTGACCAGTTTACACAACGCTGTGGCGGTCTGAATAGGGCTCCGCAGGGGGTTTTCCCCTTTGGGGGAGTGTTATCCCCCTGTTGGGGGGGGGCATAGGTTAAAATCCCCCCCAATCAGAAGCGCCCTGGGGGGGAAGCCTGGACAATTTGGCAAGACTCGATTTGAAAAAGGACTTGAGAGGGTTAGGGGTTATGTTACCCCGGTCAGCGGGGGCCATAAAAAGGGACCCCGGGAAAATTTCTAGCGAACCCCGGGGTCAAAAAAAGAATGATTGACCCGAAAGGGGGCATGCGGGGGAGGAAGGACGCAACTCACCCTTTTTTTGGCACTGGAAAACAAGTAAGCTACGGGAAGCCGCCTTTGCGAACTTAAAAAGAGCCCTGGGGTCAAAGTGAGTTCCTGGACAAATGCAAGTCGGTTTCAAAGCCGGCAATTGCGCAGAAAAGAGGGTTTCAATTGGAGTTTAAACCCCTTTTGCATTTTTTTAGTTACACATTTGCCATTGTTATTGAGGAAGAGGGGGGACCAAAAGGAAAAAAAGGACAGACAAAATGGGGGGAACACAAAAGAAAAGTTAAGTGTTACAGCAAACTAAAACCCCAGTATTTGAACAACCCCCGGAAAACGTTCAATAAACTTGCAAGGCTTTAAAAAAGGGTAATGGGGGGTGGGGTAGGCGATAACCCCTTAAAGGAGTCTAGGACAGACCTCATCCACGCACCGGAAAGGATGAGCAGATCTCAGCACAGTGCTCAACCCCCCAAAAAGAACAGGAATTTGAGATTTTTGGTCTCCACCCTAATTTTTGAGAAAAAAGGGTAAAAGAGCAATCGTAAAATAGCAACCCAAGGCCCCCAGTGGGGTGGAATTAAACCCGAGCCCCAAAGCTCATTTCAACGTTTAAGATCAGCAGATGACCTGCGGGAGAAAAAGGGCTGTTAGATTTCCCCCGGAGTCCTGATCAGAATTGGTGAAGTGGGGCATGGGGAGTCCCGACCGCAGAGGCCTCGTGGTTGGCGACGTTTTTTTTTGCGCAGGTGCTGCATATCGGCAGTCAGGGGGGGTCAGCGTGTTAGTCCCAATTGGGGAGTTTAAACTGGGGTCTGTAGAAAATGAGAATGGTGAAAATCTTCCCGGGTTTTCGCATGGGAGAGCGACCATCCTTTCGGGCCCTGGAGGAGGGAAAATCCAGGGGTACTTTTTTTGGCATTTTCAAAAAGGGCAAGACGGTTTCAGAAAGGGGCCCTTTTTGTAGCGTACCCCCGAGAGGTCCCGGAAGAGTTGTGAGAGCGCCCTCATATCCCGTGTCGATAGCCCGGGTTTCATCAGGAAACGTTTTTTGGTTACAAGTCTGGACGAACATTTTTCGGGGGAGGGGCGAGGACCCTTTCGGGGGGAGTGCCCTTGGGCTCTGCCCGTTAATGGGGGGAGTGGGCTGCTCTCCAAAACTTTGTTGAAAATGCAATCAGTGTGGAGGGGTGTTCATCAGGGAAAGGTTTAGGCAAGCCCCAAAACCCCCCAATTATTTCGGCCCCTCTGTTATCGAGATCCTCAACAGCCTTCCCAAATCCGTTTACTACGCTGAGCGCCAGCGGGGGTGGAGGGGATAGCTTTTGGGGGGTCCCCTGGCATGTCCGCGGGCCCTCGTCAGTAAAATGGTTTAAAGTCCTTTCCGGAATGAGATTGTTTGCAATATCTTTATCTTGGCTATTAGGTTTTGGAAGCGTTTTTGTCGGGAGATTTGGGAAAATGTGAGCCCTTTGCTGGAAATCTTAAAGGGGGGGATGGAGTTGGGGGGGGGGCCCGATAAAAGGGTGGGTATCTGGTGACACTTGGAGTGGTTCCCGAGATTGGGGGTGGATGGGCCCCCCCGAGTTCCCCCAAGGCATCCCCCGCTGGGGGGGGGGGGGTGTCTCCATTATGGGGGTCTCCCCAGCGGGGGCCCCCTGGCAATGAATGAGGGCCCGTTTTAGGGAGAATGAGCTCCGGGCTGGCTGTGCTAGCTTGGGGGGGTCCCCAAGGTCCCTGGGGCAATTGCTCCAGGGAGGAGGCTCTAGTTGGGGGTCACCCCGCGGCCCACCCCTACCCTATTCCAAGGGGGAAAACCCCCAACCCCCGGAAGGGGGACCCACTGCCAGGCTTGGGTGGAAGGAAGCCAGCAGGTGGTCAGAGTTTATCTCCGCTTGGGGCCCTCAGGGGGACGGTGTTCCCTGTGACCCTGGAGGGGGGGGGGGGGGGGGGGGTTTTTCCCGGGCGGGGAGTGCGGCGGGAGGTTTGGGTTGGGACTTGTTATGGGAAGGGGGGGGCCCGGGGAGATGTGGGAGAGAAGGTGCAGGGTGAGGGGTACCCCCGGGCCAGGGCAGCAGGTATTTTCGAGTTTGGGCCCCTTAGGGGAGGCGACCCCTTTCGAGATGACCGTGGGTCGGGAAAGGTCCACCGGCTTGGGCGGTCGGGAGTCCCTAGTGTTAGGGCCCAAAGTACTGTTTCTGTGGCCCGCCGGTATCCAGCCGGGGCCCCGTGGGGGGCAGGGGCGCGGGTCGGGAGGGGAGGTGCAGCCTTCCCCGTTTCCCTCGGTGTCAGGGGGACCTCGGCTTGGAAGGCAGGCAGAGTTGAGGTGATTCTCCCCTTTTGTGAAGGGCTTTTTTCCCCTTTTCCTTTGGCTGGTGGGGATTCCAGGGAAAATGGGCCGGGGTTTCTAAAGCGGGCCTTCCCGGCCTCTCGTCACAAAGCGCTCTATGCCGATCCAGGCACGGAGGATTGGGGGCTGAAGCGGGTTCTCCGGGGGGTCCGACCGACCTCTCCCCCCCTTGGTGCGGATGGAGATGTATAAATGCGTTTGGCGGTTTGGGGAGCGGTCTTTCGTGGGGCCTTCACGAGCTCTCCCAAACCGCCCCCCCGCTTGCAAGTATTAGAAACTGCTTAGTTACAGTTTGTTAATTTTTTTATTTTGTTGTAGGGGGAAATCCACCTTTTTTGGGTTTCAATACTGCTTGAAACCCCTTTTGGGCTAGAATCAGATTCAAGTACATCTTTTTACCAAAATTTATCCGGTCTCTTCTCACTTCCAATGTTGGTGCAAAAGGCTTGGTACAAAAACGCTTTTTCTTCAACTTAAACCCCCAAGTGTTCAAAAGATAAAAAAAAAATTTTTACCCCTTTGCTTTTCAGGTCTGTTCTACCTAAATAGCTTGTTTATTGTTATCATAAGGTGGTAAACAGCCTGATGGGACCACTTTACTACAGTAAAGTTATCACTTAAACATGCGTCATGTATGAGTGAGTCGGAGGTTTGGGAAATTGAGGAGTCGGAGTCGGGGCTTCGGCTTGCCGACTCCACAGCCCTGATAAAATCACTACAGTATATTAATACATGTTGATTTTTTGTTCAACAATAAATGTGAACTCTTGTTCATAGAAAAATAATACATCCCTTAAAAAGAAGTCTCAGCTTGTCCTTAGGAGCAAAAATTTATATAAGACACTTATTTTTGGGGAAACAAGGGTACCAGTGGTGACATAGGGCAGCGTTGCCTTGTTTCCCTAGTCAAGCAGGAGGAGGGGGATAAATACAAGTTTCCGGCTCAGTGTAGAAAAGTTTTACCCATGAATGTAGGCCCAAAATTCATCCATTACCGTCCACAGGCAACTACACTATAGTTGGCTGCGTCTAAGGAGCAGACCACTCTGGATCCCTCATTATCCGCCGGCAGTTGTAAATGAAGATAAAGGTGTCTAATGTTCACGGCAGTTGATTTTCCAGGATAAGCCCTGTCTGATCCCCATGGATTAGACTAGTAATACATTTAGCCATTTGATTTGCCAGTACTTTTGCGTCTTCTAGTAAGGGTGAAATAAGTCTGTATGATTCGCGTAAAAGCAAATCTTTGCCTTGTTTAGGCAGCACAATAATAACTTGTATAGAGTTGGGTAAAACTTCCAATAATTGTGGTAAGAGAGAGACATCACATTTTTTGTATACCTCATTGGGCAGGCCATCCCTCCCTGGTGACTTAGTAGCTAATGCATGTACCACTCCCTGAATTTTCTCTTATTGTATGGGTGAATCTAATTCCTCCCTGTGAGCGGCGGATAACTTTTGGAGATTAATCCCTTTCAAATATTCAGCAATTTTATTATGGGAGTCATGTTTTCTATAAACCAAAAGTCATGGGTATATCTCATAATGCCGTCCGAATCGGACACTAATATTCCGGTTTGATCCTTTAGATTTAATATGTGGGAAGACCGATAAAATCGTCAGTAAATGACCTGCACTTTCGCCTTCAAAATACTAGTGCATCTCAAAAAATTAGAATATCATTGAAAATTAAAGGGGTTCTCCAGAACTCTTATTTGTTATAGGGCTCACAAATGTATTAAACCCTGTAATTCATACTTCATTAAGTCTACACAATATAAGGGTTCTTCTGTTTGCATTATATTGATATCAATGATCTTTTCAGCGATATTGTTTTTTGAGATGCACTAGTATTTTTGTTTAAGAAACCCCCTTTTATTAGCAGCATTTTCTAATAGTTGTTTAACCCTTCTTGTGCTGCCTCCAATCCTGTTGAGTGATGACTTTTATTTTCTCCCTCTGTGTCTTTCACCTTTTTATATTTGTTGAATCAACATACCTCGCATATAGGACTTAAGTGAATCCCAAACCACATACGATGATGTGGACCCTACTTTTATTTTAAAATATTCCTGTATAGCTACAGTTAAAACTGGGATATTTACAACTATTGGGGTATGTTCACATGGCGTGTTGGGTCCGTGTGAACTTGCGTTCTTAGATGCATGTTTGGTTCTGTCTATACAGACCCAAACATGCATCTAATAACTAGCAGTGTGATTTTACATTTCTCGCACTGTAAAAAAAGCATCCATGTTCAGACGAGTGATCACCGCTGCGTGTTTGCTTGCGTCTTTCGGATCCGTTCTAAGAATTGCCATTTCTTGGTCCGAAAGATGCAGCAGGAGCCCTATTTAAAACTATAGGATGCGGTCCTGCTGCATCCAAACGTGCACCTGCGTGTTGGATGCGTTTTGGATCCGATTGATGCTGCGTTTTTGGATCCAAAACTGATCCCAAACAGGGCTGTGGAGTCTGAGTCGGTGCTCATTTTGCAGGAGTCGTAGTCTGAGTTGGAGTCTGTAAAAAATGGACTGACTCAGACTCCCAAAATATATAATAAATTGTCCCAGTTAGTTCAATGCAGAGACAAGAGCAAGAGGAATTGGGTCCGGCCAGTGCTACTGCTCCCATATCTTCAGCCTCCTCACATGAGGAGTGTAATTGATGACACGAAGCAGGCAAAGCGCTGCCCCAGGGGAAAATATTCCGTTCCCATAGCAAACAGATTGACCAGATTTCAGCAAAATTTTTCACTTCATATTTACAATTTTTTAAAGTTTTTGTGTTCTAAAGTCGTATCCTATAAATTTATTTTACATTGACAAGCAAAAGGGTAAGAATGTTTTGAACTTTTGACTTTCAGGCTTCATATCTCACCATCCATGTGAGACTCCCATCATTTTATAGACCATCCTCTTGGCTCATACATAACTTTTACCTTCAACTATTTAGCATCTACTTAGTTCAGCAGATTCTTCTCATGTAACTGCATTGTTACAGTTTTACTCCTGGTGGTCGGACAATCTTTTTCTTCTTATTACTACTAATTACAACCTGTTCTCACATTCCCTAATAGCTCAGTGGGTTATTAGGCTGATTCCCAAACGAAAGGTCACTGGTTCGAGCAGCCATGAAGAACATTTCCCAAGAGAAGAGAAACTGCATCACCCAGCTCATTGATGGCGTCTGTGGGCCAAGAAAATTGCCAAACTGCCTCATGTGAGGACATGACAGCGGGAAGAATATGAAATGAAGTCCATCCAAAGCAAAGAGGTGACGTCCAGGCAAAACAAGTCGCTCATCACAAGGTCAATCAGTTCTAACGCAATAGACGCGGCAGTGGAGGCAGCTCATATGCTTTGTAATAGTGAGACCACAGACGTCCATGCAAGCACCGGACAACACGCATTACACAGTTCTGGAATGATGACCTGAAAAAAGGGGAAGAAGCCTCGATTTCAGTCTCATCATAAGAAGCGTCGGCAAAGAATTTACAGAAAAGTATGAAAAATATAAGTTTGCAAACAGGTGATTTGGAGCGATGAGATGAGTCAATAGACCTGGCTCTGATGGAGGCAAATGGGTGTGGAAGAATCAAGGGACAAAGGGGCTCATGGATCGAGAAGCTGGAAGAACGGTCAGGTTCGGTGGAAGACTGAGGATATGGGGTTGTTTCACAGCCAAAGATGTTGGATACTTGACCAGGACCGATGGAGGCCTCAATGCTGAGCTCTATGTGAGGGTCCTACAAGATGAGTTACTTCATACACTCCAGTACTATGGGGATGAAAAGGACGACATAGTGTTCCAGCAGGACAACGATCTAAAGCAGACGTCAAGGATGGAGAAGGAATGGTTCAATGATAAGTAGAGTTGCTGTATTGGCCTCCACAGTCCCCAGACCTCAACCCAATCCAACACTTGTGGGTAGAGTTGAAGAAAATGCTGTATTCACACCCAAGTCCAGTCTACACCAACATTGGGAACATGTAGAAGAGACCTGGGATCAGATTTTGGTCAAGACATGCTTGAATCTGATCCGGAGCCCAGAAGGATTCAGGCAGAGCTGAAAGCCAAATTTAGATTTTTTTAGGAGCAAAACAGTAATAATGCAGTTACATGGCAATAATCTGCAGAACTAAGCAGATGCTAAATACTAAATAATGTATGTATAAGATAGGTAAGTTGATTGTCTATAAAATGATGGGAGTCTCGTGTTCAAAACTGTAGCGAATGGTGAGATGTGGAGCCTGAAAGTCAAAAGTTAAAAACATTGTTACCATTTTACTTGTCGGTGTATTTTCTACCAAAATAGCTTGATTATTGTATCATAAAGTGATAAAAAGCCCGATGTTACCATTTTACTACAGTAAAGTTATCACTTAAACATGCGTCATGTATGAGGGGGTCGGGAGTCGGAGTCGGTGTCAGGGTAATTGAGGAGTCGGAGCTTTGGCTCACCGACTCCACAGCCCTGATCCCAAGAACACCATGTGAAGAAGCTCTTAACCAGAACAGATTAAGTTTCCACGTTTTAGGCCCTCTGGCTATAGAGAACTGTGTGGATAAAGTTATCATTATAGAGGTATGGTCTGATAAGCAATGTTGTAGAAAAGCTACATGAGTTATGTTATGCATTAGAGTTACCAATAGCCATATCAATATGCGACAGCGAGGAGTAAGAGCTAGTGTGACAGGTATATTGTTTAAAGGGCTATCAAACAAGATATGGAAACCTCTAAAGAAGCATTTATGCTATCTGCAATACATGAAAAAAAAACTTTGAGATTCTTAGTTCACATGTTTTGATCAAAACTGTTTTTTTTTTTTTTTTTAAACAAATGTTTATTTGCATTTTTCAAATAAAATGTAACAAATACACGTTTACATAATGTCTGGAAAGAAAATCAACTTCAGAGTCAAGAGATCTAAAAGATCAAGTGCGGTCACAATCATTTGGAGTTACAGAGTGTCGTGCTACACCACATTTATAGATCACACTACAAGAAGACATAAAGATCAGTACTCTGATTTTACGTGTGATGGCAGACAAAGACAAATCAGAAATAACCTGAACAAAAGTTCAACACATTGTGTAACTTACACAACAAGGTATACTCTCAAGGCTTATATGTTGCTTGCGTGCAGAAAAAGAACCCCTATCCCTATACCCTTCAAGGTGCTTCAAGGGGTCTTTGGGTCCTTCTGGACCTCTCCCTAAGTTTCGTCAGGACCCTACCCTGCCAGGGCCCGCAATGCCCTCTCTACAGTACCAACCGTGTATTGAAAGTCGCATAAACATCTTTATCTCCATCTGAAAGTGGATTCTATAAACGGCTCAAAATTTTTTAAGCCCCCCCCCACTATCAAGGACCCAAAAGGGGGTTGGGTCCTATTTTATTTTTACCTTCATTTGACCCCAGTTCACATTTTTTTTAGAAATGTTTTTTTTGTGCAGAATATACGTTGCTTTGGCATTATTGCTTTTAATGATAGGGAGGAGTGGTGCCCATTTTGGTTTTTTGCCCCCGCCCACCTCCAAGTTGCTGATCAGTCAGTATGTTTTTAAGGCGGGTGTTTTTTTTTCTTGGTTTAATGGGGTTGTTGCCCCAAATGAGAAGTCTAATTGGACTCAAATAGGGAAAAAATAAGTGGGACCCCCGCTTTGAGATCCGTGATAGTCGGGGGTGGTTTTAAACGTTTTGATCAAAAAATGTAACTAAGTTAAAGGGTATATTTTTAACCCCAAATGTTTATTCCCCTAAATTACCGGCCAACCCGTATAGTTTGCCAAAGGGGTCAGCCCCGTATCACAGGCGGGGGTTTTGAAATAGTAGAACGTTCCCAAAATTTGGGTTCACCACATTTTTAAAAAATCCATATCAAATTTTGGGAAATTTGGAAAACTTAGTTTTGTTTGATAAGGGGGGCAGTATATGGATAAACCAAAAAGATAGTTTTTTGAAAATTTTTTGAGTGAAGGCTTTAAACCGTTTTTGATGATTTTTTGGACCCATTTTCGCATCCAAAAACCCCCAAAGAACCATCTAAACAATGTGCGTGTGATTTCGTTGTTTAAAATGTAAAAGACTCCGTTCAGACAAGTGTCAAATTCATGTTTAACTTCTTTCGGATCTGTTCAAAGTATGCATGTAATTTGACCCAAAGATTGGGCAAAAGCCCTTTTTAAAACAAGGGTTTATCCCTGAGCCAATACACAATCAGCCCTGCGAGTGCTTTTAGCTGCGTTTTTTCGATGGTTTTGGATCCAAAAATGTGTCACTTTCCCTTAATGCTCCCGCGCTAACCTTTTGGGGAAAAAAAGTTTTTTTGCGGAAAGGCTTGAAAAATTGTCTAACCATGAATTTTAAAAATGAACCCCAAGAGAAAAACCCTATTGCATTTATTTAGTATACCCTTGGTTCAAAAAGAATTGTTGGTGTCAGAGTGGCAGTAGGGACACTTTTGCAGCAAATGTACTTATTTTATCCAGTAAACGTAAATATTTTTAAATAAAGTAAAGTGTTTTGGTTGTAAAGTTTTAGTAACTGATTACTGTAAGCTTCGAATTATTGTGTGACCTGAAAAGTCAGTTACTAATAATGCAAGTAATGTGTATGCAATGCCATGCTATTGTTTCAACTTTTATGGGTTTTTATGGTTGGGGAAATTGGGCAGGTTCAGTCATTTGTGAGCGATCATCGGGTGGAATATACTTTTAGCTGAGCTGCTTTCTAACATGCCTGGCTTTTGCTGGTAATATGTATGTTATTTTGTATGTCATTTCTTCCAATTTTTTTTTATCTGAATAAATCTACGGTTTTGTATTTTTTTCATGAAGAGGAGGAGCGGACATTTTGTCTAATTTGTACCTTGTATGATTGCTGTTTTGCCCTTCATCAGTCGTGGAGCTGATCAGTTACCATATCTTTTAGCTTTTGGGTTTTGAAAACCCCACAAGTCTGCATTCCCCTGTGTATTGTGTTCCTATATCCCAATTTTTGCACCATAATTTTGTGGTTATTACATTGCAGATCCCAAAATTAATGTCAAAAATGAAAGGGAATACATAAAAAATGATAGATTCAAGTATGGGACGTAGGTAAAGAAAAGCAAAGAGAAAAAAAAACAAGCAATGCAACCTAAAAAAAAGGGGAGGCAGGTGAATCGAGCAGCAAGGATATGTATCAGCTCCCCTGTCCAATCCAGCCTGCAGTATCCCCATCCCCAGCTTCAAAAGCTCTCATTTTTTAAAACGTAAAGCTTTTTGTAAATCCTTAAAAAAGTTACGTAAGGTTTCAGCTGTGGTGTGAAGATTAGCTGATGAAATAGTTGGCTTTGGTCAACCACCGCACAAGAAACAAGGCTGTGCTTCCTGATGAAACAGAAGAACTTGTCAAGACCTTTTACTGTCGTGATGATATAAGCAGATATGCCTGGTAAGAAAGACTTTGTGATCATCGGAGACGAAAATGGGGGGGGGATTTAAGAAACACAAGAAATGTTTTGGGCTGTAAAGGGAAGATAAAGGTTGTTCAAAATATCAGTTGGCATAGGAAGTCGAAGTTGGCATCACTTTAAAACCTCAGTATGTGAAGTGGTTTCAATTTGGGCCCCAGAATTGTTCGTATCATCTGAAAATGTTAATCTAATACTGTTTGGCAATGCAGCCAAAGTACACATCAGAGTTTGTGAATGTTGTGTTACATCTGGCAAAAAGTTTTGAAAGAACAAAAAAAATTTTTTAAATGATTGTTGCCTTGGGTTTTTATGTGGTTTGTCAGATGTTTTTACCCAATACAAAAATAAAAGTGCAATCATATTATGATTAAAAAAAAGCTTTATTACTTTAAAAATGGTTAAGCAAAAAAGTAAAATATTTGAAACCCTTTTTTTCAGGACCTTGCAATTCCCCCTGGCTGCTAATCAATTTCTGGCCCAAAACCCTACTGTAGCGTCCTTTCTTGAAAATCAATGCTTGATTTTGTCACAATTTTTTGGTTTTTTTTGCCCACCTTCTTGATGATTGACCACAAGTTCTAAAGGGGTTTAAGACTGGGGAGTTTCCCGGCCATGGACCCAATTTCTCGTTTTGTTTTTGACCATTTAGTTTTCACCTTTTTTATGGCAAGGTGTCCCCACGGAAAAGGGTTTTGATACCAAACGCTCTTGGAAGGTTGGGGGGGTGTTTGGAGGGCATTCTGGTACCCTTCTTTATTAGGATGTGTTTTTAGGCAAGATGTTAGAGAGGATTCCTTGGGTGAAAGCAACCCCCAAAAATAAAGGTTTCTGGAGCTTTCAGTTGGCATTAGACAAAATGGTTGGGATCGCTACCTTTTCTTCTCCGAAAAAAATGTTTTTTAAAATTCCCAAAAATTGGAAAGGGGGTTCTCAGAGAAAAAGACTTTTCATAGTCCCCAGCATCCCCTCCCCTACCTTTTGGGAGAATATAGTCTGTCCTGATGTTTTTTCTGGAGAGAAGTGATTCTTTGCGCCCCCTTGACCCAGGGCCCTTTTCCCGGGGTCTCCCCTACAGGCGGCGATGCACTCACACTGCTGCTGCCTTCCCGAGCAAGCTCTGCATGCTGGAGCCCCATTCCCAAGTGAAACACTTTTAAGAGAGGTCCCGGCGCTTTCTGTCTTTTGGGCCCCTGGGGCCTTTTTTTGGGAACAATGGAACTTCTCCCTTTAATTTTTTTATATGCGATAGATTTTGACTGAGGTGCAATCTTTTACTGCGATATTTTCCCCCGTTGGGGGTTTTTTGCAGTGCAATGAGACTGCACGTGTTTCTTTTAGGAAACCCTTTGGGTTAAAAGAAAGAAAAATGTTCAAGCACACCTCCTTTTAAAAGTGTCCAGTGGTGTGATTCTTACTTTTAATCATGAAGATTGATCTGCCCCCTCCCCAAACCCACACCGGTTAATGGCAATCACTGAAAAAATTTTTAGCTGGTCCTTTTAAGGGAGCCTGCAATGAAAATTGAAAAGTGTTTTGGGGGAAAAAGTTTAAATTTTCTAGGCAAATTTGACTTTGAATAATTGCGTTTAAATGTCATTTTTAAAACATTTGGAGTTATGCAAAATTTCCATTTTAAAACCCGATGCGTAGATTTGTAAAAAATTTAAATTTGTATCATTCCAAAACTTTTGGCCAGATGAGTGAGGCAGGGAAGGATTTCATGTGCAAATGAGGGGAAGGGGGTGTTTTTAGAGGGGAAAAGATCAAAAATTGATGCCCTTTGTTCTGAAACCTGGTATTGTTGGGAGACCAAGCCCGGTGCTGTGTTTGAGAAAACACAAAATTTACATGCCTTTTGACTGAAAACTAGTTGTATGATTTGGGCATGTTTTATCAAAAGAAAATAGAGTGCAGCATTTGAACAGTACAAATCTTCAGTGTCACAAGTCACAGCACTAGAAACTACTGTTCAAGTATAGATGAGGGTTAGAGTGCCATTGGGAGCTTGTCTGGATTTAAATTAAAAAAGTTCCCGCCATGCTCTTGTAACTGACTACTAATCATGATAAGGCTGTAACAAGTTTCTCAGGGTAATCTTGTGCCTAAGGCAGACACCCAAACTCTGAGAGCGTCCAGTTCTTTTCTGTTTGGGGTGCCTAAATTTAAACTGAATTTTTACTTTTTGAAAGAGGATTAGGGTTTTAAAAAAAGAGAAAAAAAATTTGTAGTGAAATAGCATCCTTTAAGTGACTGGAAAGTAGAAAAAAAATTTTTTTAAAAAATTAAAAAAATGGAAAAAGAAAAAAACATGCAGCCTTACTGATCCCCTCGTAAGCAGAAAAAACAGTCGGATTGTCATAAAGGGACCACTGCTCCCAAAAATATAATTAGTACGTTTGTTTGATGCAGTGCAAAGAGCAAAGGAAATTTGGGGCCCCGGGCCCGTGCTACTGTCCCCTTCTTCAGCCTTATCCTTTAGGAGTTAATTGTGACTGGGGCAGGCAAGCGCTGCCCGGGGAAAGATTTGTCCCCTAGCAAACAAATTTCGCAACATTTTTCACCTGCTTTTAAAGAAAATAGAAGAGTTCAACATTCTCAAAAACTGACTGTGGGGAGGCAATTCCTTTTACCCCGACATTTTTAGAGTGTTTTCCCCCGTGGTCACTGCTTTGCCCCCCAACCCCAAATTAGTGAGAAGGGCCCTTCTCAGCCGGAAATATGAGATAATTTGGGTATGTATGCAGGATTTTGGAGGGATATTTTCAATACTTTTTTCTCAGAAAAAATTCGGACTCCACAAATGTTCCTGCAGTGTTTTGCTATTTACAATTTTTTTTTTTGTTATAAAAATCATATCCCAAAAAATATATTTTACCTGAAAGCAAAATGGTAACAATGTTTTTACCCCGTGATTTAGCTCCATATCTCACCACCATTTTAGCTTTGTACTGAGGCTACTGTAAAATTTTTATAAAGTCATTTAATCTTATACGTAGTTTTACTTGAAGTATTAGCCAATAACCTTTATAAATGTCCCCATCCCTTTTGTATATCCCGAAGCTTTTTCCCCCCTAAATGGAGGGGGTTATCAGGGGATTCAGATCATCAGATATCTACAGCGGTATCATTCATATTGATGCAGATAATTTATAGGAAGATATCTATGATCTGAAACCCTGAGGTTCTGGGGATATTAGAAGTTAAATTTTAGATAGTTTGGAACGTAGGTTGCTGTGATTTGGTGTATTCACAAACTCTTAGTATAGATATTTTTTTCTTTTCTTCTAGGTATGTAGGTCCCCCCTTTAAAAAGTTTTTAGGTCCCCACAGGGAGTTACACCCCCCCTTTAAGGTGTTTTGTCACAAATATTCCTATATTATAAAGTACAGACCGAAATATTTAATGTATTTATTAAATTTACTCGATCGTGGGCTTGAATCAACAATTTTACACAAATAAAAGCATGAAAAATGGCAAGGTATACTTTTTATTTGAGCGAGTCAGTCCATGACCTCCTTGCAGTATGCGTTGCGTGCATCCAGTAGGATAGCTGGAGACGCCCGACACCACCAGGTACGATAAACAGTCGTGCACACGGTTTCGAAAGGTAATTGTTCCTTCTTTGTCAGGCTTTGGAATTACCTTCGAAACGTAGCAGCTGTGTCTCGTACCTGGTGTCGGCGTCTCCCAGCTATCCATATGTGGCCCTAGTGCGCTATTTTACTCAACCACAAGCCTCAGAGTAGGAAAAGCACCTACTGGATTTTTGGGTCTCCTTTTCAGAAGAATAAATTTTAAGCATCATTCCAGGTTTGCGAACACCCTGCAGTGCTCAAACCTAATGAACTCCCCTAAAAAAAAAACTTATTTGGAAAACTGCGTCACTTAAGGAAAATATCTAGGGGGCAGTGAGTATATCAACCCCACAGGGTTTAGACCATTTTTTTTTTTAGCATTCGGCTGTGTAAATAAAATTAATTTTTTTTTCCAATAAGAGATGCTGGAAAAAAAAGGCTCCCCATAATGTATTACACTAATAGTGTTCGGCATTACCCTAAATGTGGGTGTAAACGGCTGTTTGGGCACATGGCAGGGCGTACAAGGGAGGGAGCGCTATTGGGCTTTTGGAACGCACATTTGTTCATTTGCAAAGCCCCCCAAAATACCAGAACAGTTAAAGCCTTCCAGACATCATCCCATTTTGGATTCAACACCCCTCAGGGATCTCCTCTAGTGGTGTATTGTGCAATTTGTGCTCACATGTGTTCAGTATTTTTTTTTTTTTTTTAATGTCTTGGCCATGAAAATAAAAAATAAAAAAAAATCTTGTGTTCCACCATTTATTTGGGGTGCTTTCTTTTTACAGCATTGCCTGTGGTCGTTATAAATGACAGGATAACATTAATCCAGCGGGGCATGATTAAAAGTAGAAAAAAAGCCTACTTACCTCTGTGATGCTCCCTGTTCTGTCCTGGTGGCCGTCCCGTTCATCTCTGCTGTACAGTGAACGTTCATCGTAACAGGAGCATCACGGAGGTAGGATTCTTTTTTCTATTTTAATCATGCCCCGTTGGACAGACGAGCTTTTAAAATTCTCAGAACACCCCTTTGACAGAAAAAATACAAGGGGTCTGTGAAGGATAAGGCCTCACTTATCTTCCTTACTAACAATGTCTCTCTACCAGTCTCTGCTAGGGACAGCAGAGATGATATGTCAATCACTGCTGATAGGTTCTTCCTTTTGGAAATTCTCTAGTTGCTGAGTGAAGCCCAATTGTTATGGCTCCAGACCCCGGACACCTGGGCCTGCTACCACCTTTATCAGATATAGATACGATAAGTATCAGTATCCACACAAGACCTGGTGTGCGCTTAACCAAAGAACCCGTTTATTACTACAGCAGTATACTTATAAACCTTGGAAATAATAGACATGCTGACATGCGCATTTAGCCGGAGCACATTCTTCTTCAGCTTAACAGTGCAGTTGTTAAAAATAAGATACGGCGGCTTGAGTTCTCCGTTCATATTTCAAAAGTCCTATAAGATACACATCTAAGTTCATTATAATGTCAAGGTCCTGAAGCGAAGGCGAGAGTCCTTGAAATTGTATCTTTGTGGTGGACCACAATAGTGTCTATTGACGGACAGGAGAAAAGGATTTCAGATGCTTTAACCCTTAACTTTACAATTCCCGCCCTTTTGCACAGACGATACAGTATGTTAGTGGCGTCAAACTACTGCCTTCATCTGTAAAGAGAAAAAAACGTTAACAGCGGCTTCACAATGTCTGTCCTGCACATTCCTTACCCTAGCTCCTGTGCTTTTAGCTGTTCAACACTCAGTTATCGTAGATGGAAGGGAGTAGTGAGGCTTCGCCAGGCTTGAGATGAATCATCCCTAAACAGATATCCCCCTGTTGTAGCTGGACTTTCCAACCTGTGAGCACACTAAGCTGTCCCCTTTGCATATTGGTTGCAGAAAATAGGCGTTTGCTCCAACAGAATACAATCTTCATAATATTCAAACCAGCAACATAAACAAGCAAATAACTAAAAAATATTTAGTAATAGTTTTCAATATGCTTCATTAGCCCAACCCCCCAGTCCTTGGCACAGTTAGCTGGTTTGGGCAGAAAAAGTTTCCACCCCACCAAGCATCTTTTAAATACCTATTCCTCCCACATATGTTTGTGAAGGTATCGTTCTTAGCAGGAAGGTTTAAAGGCATCTATGTTAGGGCCCCGTTCACAAACCGACGGCTATTCAAGCCGGAATTGCGCACTTAAAATCCGGCGTGCATAAGGGGCGGACCGCGGCGGGGCCGGGATCGTGGCGGGGGAGCAGCCCGCCGGCCCCATAGACAATGCATTAATCTACGGCTGCGTTCAGCGCCGTAAAATAATTGTCATGTCACTTTACTTCCCCCCCGCGGCGGATTCGCCGAGCGGGGAGGAGCGACGGAATCCCACTGTTCTCTATGAGAGCAGTGGATTACCGGAATTACTGCGATGGATTGGCGCCGTACTGCAGGCGCAAATCCGGTGTCAGAGTACAGCGCCAATCCGCGTACAAATAAGCCGTGTGAACATTGGGCTTTAAGACAGTGTATTCCCCAACTCCCAGTCCTCAAGCACAACACCACAGGTCATGTATCAGGATCTCCCACAGGAATGCACTGACAATAATTATATCACCTGTGAGAATTCACTGACAATAATGTTATCACCTGTGCAGAATGCACTGACAATAATGACATCCCTGTGCAGAATACACTGACAATAATGACTTCACCTGTGCAATGCTAAGGAAATGCCAGAAAACATGACTTTTTGGTGTGCCTTGAGGACTAGGGTTTTGGAACCTCCTGCTTTAGAGGAAGTGGCGTTGAAGGCTAATCTGGAATGCCTTTCCCCAGAATTGGCAACTCCTGAGTAATTACAGATAACCCAGCGTTCCCTCCCCCCTTGTATGCAAGATAGACTGCTGAGGCTTCCTATTGATGTGGTGAATACCCTCCAACCAGGGCAACAGATATCCATCCTACGATGGGAATCTGTAATGCTGGTGTTCCATGCCTAGAGGTATTTGGTGTCAAATTGCTAATTGATCTGAGTAATTAGTCCAATCCCTCAATCTCCTCCCAAGTGGCA
This sequence comes from Phyllomedusa bahiana, assembly GCA_025379985.1. NCBI lineage: Eukaryota > Metazoa > Chordata > Amphibia > Anura > Hylidae > Phyllomedusa > Phyllomedusa bahiana. The sequence goes on along the minus strand of JAODAL010001467.1, from coordinate 16,645 downwards.
CACGGGATAGCCAAAATGGCTATAGATGGAGGCCTGTGACTGGGGCATGTGTGCATAACCAGCAATCTGTTTGGTTTATTTCTTTTGCTGAACCATGTAATGCGTGAGTATATTTTCCTGAGGTTCATGTATTCCATTAAAGCAATACCTTAGCCGATCAGTGTCTATGTCCAGAGCACCTCAGGCCCGCTTGCAATGCTTGCATGGACCCATGTTTGGTTTCCCTCTAGCTTGGACAGAGGTACAGTTGTCAACAGGACTTGGTATGGTCCTCGAACCGGGTATCCAACACTTTCCGTGATTGTTTTAAGGTACACCCTGGTCCGCCGGCATTTCAGCGTGGTGAGCTCCATTTACCGAGCGTCAGGATCTGGCAAAGAAGAAAACACTTTCATGCACTTCAGTTAGTTGGTTCTGTAATTTGATACATAACTAGTGAGACTATCACACTCCCCACTCCAATTGGCAAGATTGGGGAAAGTAAGCCACCTAGTCTTAGGGACGCTTCCCAAACAAAATTTCAATATGTTGTTAACCTTAATGTTTTCCCCTGTGGAGTGTGTAGTGGGCCGATTCAATACCCAGCATCTGGCAGGTATTTATGGAAAACTTCTCCTGAAAAATGGATACCCCTGTCCTGACCTCTATGGTCTCAGGGAGTCCAAATCTAGGACAAGTCCATTACCAGTTTCTTTGCTTGTGGCCCTTTGCAGTGGCATGGTTGCCACTGGGTACAACCCTCAGGCCATCCGATAAAAGATCTACACATACTAAGAGCGTACTCATACCTGCCACTTTTGGCACTGAATCATAGTCGAGTTCAAACGTTGGAAAGTGGATATAGAGGTCTGGGTATAGGTTTCAATTAGTTTTAGACTACCTGTCTATGATTAATTACCTTGACAGATTGAACATTTCCTGCATGTAGACTGCAACCCTGTCTGAAACCGGGGCCACCCAATTTCCAATTTAAGGAGGTGGCCATAGTGTTGGCACTCTGGTGTGTGGGAGTGTAGGAGATTTAGGATACCAGTGCCCCTAGGCAAACACCTTTTTCTCCTAACTTCCATAATCTGTCCTCTCCTACTATGCTCCCTACTTTCCTCCAACCTTGTTTGGTCCTTCTTCCCTGGCTTTGCCTGAGCTTCTTTGGATCTATCTAGAGAGAGAGGTTCAGCGACTTCCATCCACAAAAAATCTAAAGTCTGGATTCTGCAATGAGCAGTATGTACGTTCGAAGTGGGGGCACATTCTGTTTCAATGAGCTTCTCACTGATCCCCCTTCTTCCCCCCCTTCTAGATCCAAATTCAGAGAGTTGCCTTTTGGTATTAATGTGTGGGGGCATCCTTTGCCTCCCACCACACACCTCAAACAGGGTGCTAGGCACACACACAAAAACACCACCTTAAGCACTCCGCCCCATCAAAATAATTCATTTGCTACTAGTAGAAATGCGATGCTCCATCTGGGATGAGCAAAGCGAGGCGCGTCCCCGCACCTCTGTCCACAAGAGAGGAAAAACCGCTCGTCACAATCAGGGACTGCAAGAGCTGGTGCTTTAGAGTAGCCCTGCCCCAACAAGTCAAAGGACTCGTTTGCTTCTGAGGTCAGGCCAGAATGGTTCTGATTTGGCATTCATCACATAGGCTGGCATGAAGCTAATTCTTGGCTGTGCATCTCAAAGATACTCGCCCGAAGTAGTAACTGACACCCTTTTTACTGTAATTTTAACAGTGTGGCACAGTAGGCATCCCTTGTCTGATTTGGATCTGCCCATGAGGAACAGTTGGGACGCTCTGTAAATAAGAGTTTTTCCTCACTAGTCCGATACAAACTGCCACTTCCGGGATTTCTTGCTCAAATGATACACATACGACATAGAGCTTCTCATAAATTGATCTGAAGGGATTTTTTGAAAGTTTACCGTTTGTCATCTGGATGTTATATGATATTAGCTTGTATGTGTCAAAATATCTGTACCCAACAAAGATTCTGTCTGCCCCATCTGAATCAAAGACCGTGATAAAAGTTATGGGGGACCATTTTTAACTTTAGGGTACAATAAGTGTAATTCTTCAATTAATCCGACTATAACCCGATACAACAACAAATCTGTAGATACTAAACTCTCGGTATAAACTTTTTTGTTGATGACGGAACCTAGAGGCTCCAGTGTCCACCAGAGGTCCTATGATTGGCACCCTGGATGGTTATAGGGACATAAGTGCTGGCCTGGACCACGTGCCTGTCACCTTCAGTGCTGCCAGGTCAGTCCTGATCAGGACTCTCCTCCATCTGCCTTTTCTCTCTCATCATCTCTTTCTTTCTACAGTCAGCGTGTCATGTGTCCCTTGTTTTCCCGCATAAAAACAAGGTTGGTGGCCCACTCATCTTGGTCTACCTCCTGTGTTCCCCACGACTTATACATTGCAACCTTCACATCACTTGCATTTGTGCAATCTTTCCACTTTTCTTTTCTTCTATCACCACTCCCCTTGCTTTTCTAAGAGAGCGGTTTTGCATCTCCGTGGATCTCCAATCGGAGCACATAGAATTTCAGTTATACTGCCACTCGGGATTCATTCCAATCTATGGAACGTCCATCATTACTCTCCTTACTGGTCCTGGAGTGGCAATTCATGTCCCTCATGCCCTCCTGATTTCTAAAACCAATTCATACACAAGTCTCTCCTGCGTCTCTGCTGCCCTGGGACTGAAGTGTCCCTTTGTTTTATCTGTTTCACCCTGGCAGAAATATTGCCCAACCGCTGACAAAACGTTACTACGAACTCCTTGAATTGCATCAGTTCTTCAGGTCTGGCCGGGGTATGAGGCTGGAGTTTCCTGTTCTATTCTTGAATTGTCTCTGTGGTCTTTAAGTCTGCACAGTCGCGCTATGTCTACCCATCTGCTCTGTAGGTACCACTGTAACGGAGGTCATATAGACCTGGTTGAAACCCAAAAGGGTGAGTACCTGGGTTGGGCGCACTTTGCAAGTATACCATCTGTTCGGCAGCTGCCCATGGCTGGTAAACCTCATACGCCCTCGCTCGAGTCTGCCTTTGGGCATTCGGATTATTAGGGTCAACAGCAGGGCTGTAGAGTCGGAGTCGGTGGCTATTTTGCAGGAGTCTGAGTCAGAGTCGTCATAAAATGGACCGACTCCGACTCCCAAAATATATAATAAGTGGTCCGTTAGTTCATTTCAGTGCAAAGAGCAAGAGGAATTGGGTCCGGCCAGTGCTACTGCTCCCATATCCTTCAGCAATTGATGACATGGAGCAGGCAAGGCGCTTTCCCAGGGGAAAGATTCTGCCTCCAGGGCAAACAGATTTCAAACAAAATTTTTTCACCTGTTTTCAAAGAAGTAAAGAGGGTTTTAAAATTCATCAAAACTGACTGTGGCTGAGACAATTTCTTTATACCCTGACATTGTTAGAGATGTTGCTCTGTGGTCACCGCTTTGCGCCAACCCCAAATTAGTGTAGAGCGCCGTTCTCTAGCCTGGAAATAATGAGATCAGATGTGAGGTCATGTATGCAGGATCTGATGGAGGCAATACTAAATTTTTCAAACAAAATTCAGAGACTCCACAAATGTTTCCTGCAGTGTTTTGCATATTTTCAAAATTTTTTTTTGTCCTAAAGTCATATCCAATAAATATTTTTTTACACTGACAAGCAAAATGGGTAACAATGTTTTGAAATTGTGCATTCAGGCTCCATATTCTCCATCCACTACAGCTTTGTACATTTAGCTACTGTAATTTTTTATACAGACATTCTTTATACATAATTTGACTTGCAAGTATTTAGCATTGCTTAGTTTCAGTTTTGCTCCTTAAAAATCAGTGTTAAAGGGTTGTCTCACTACAAGGATGAAATTTTTTTTTTAATGGTTAAAGATCTTGTAAAACAAGTCACTTTGCAATATGTGTCCATTAACAGTGTCCTACCTATTCCCAAAAAATCCCCTTTTGTATGAGCTGCATCAGCTCCCCCAAAGGTCGCTATAGGTACAGACCTGTGTGAACTCTCCTGATAGGCTGCCAGCACTGGTTGCTATAGCTACAGACCTGTTTGATCTCTCCTGATAGGCTGCCAGCACTGGTTGCTATAGCTACAGACCTTACTTATACGGCAGCCTAGTGGAAGCCAGTACACATGCCCCTGAATTCAAAATGAAACCAAGAAAACAGGACTGAGGTAGGATGAATCAATGTAGTGAGACAACCCCTTTAATTTGTATTATTTTGTTAGTATTTGGGAAATCCACCTTTTTGTTTTCAGCTCTGTCTGAATCCTTCTGGGCTCTGGATCAGATTCATGCAGGTCTTGGCCACTGTCTGATCCCAGGTCTCTTCTACACCTTCCCCATGTTGGTGCAGACAGGACTTGGATACAAATCGAGCTGTTTCTTCATCTCTACTCACAAGTGTTTAAAAGATCAAAACATTGTTACCATTTTGCTTGTCAGTGTCTGTTCTTCCTAAATAGCTTGATTATTGTATCATAAGGTGATAAACAGCTGGATGTGACCATTTTACTACAGTAAAGTTATCACTTAAACATGCGCCCTGTATGAGGAAGTCGGAGGTTTGGGAAATTCAGGAGTTTGAGTCTGGGCTTCGGCTTGCCGACTCCACAGCCCTGGTCAACAGGGTCTGTTATTAATGCTCGCCTTTCTACTACTGGCCTGAGTGGCTCTGCTTGTTGTCCTGGTCGAGGTACCCTGCATCCTAAACATGTATCCCTCCAGTCTGGGTTCTGTTGACCACAACGAGTGCAGGTCCACACCCGGGTTTCTACGCTGCTGGAGGCGGAATTTGGGTACGGGGGTGGTGTCTGATCTTCTTTAATCTCAGGGGCACTAGCTATCATGTTGTCGGATGAACTGTCATACACCCAACTCAGTTTCCCAGTTTCAGATAGTTGGAGCAGACATTCAACTTGGTGCTCCCATCCTCTATCTTTTACCAAACCCTTTCTGGTTTCTAACACTCTTTGCCATGTCTTTGGGTCTAACTGACTCTGTCCGGTGACTCCAAATGAATTTAGGATTCGGCTCAACTCTTTGACTGCCTCCTTGCCATGATAACATAGGAGGAGGTGATTTAACCTCTGAGGGCCTCCAGTAGGTTTTGACTTTGCCTGTCCCACGATCCCTTCTCTTCCCCTCTGTTGGACGTTCCAATTAACAGATCCTCTGTATCCTTTCGGTACCTAATTGGTGTCCTATCATCTGGGGAAGCTAGGATCAAGAATACCTAGTCCGATCTGGACTGCATATGTAAGTATATCCTCCAAGCAATATATACTCTCACTCAGCAAGTAGGTCAAGGTTCTTTGTCCTGCAAGAGGACCCACTACATAGGCATAGCTCTCTTATATCCCGGACTCAGACCAATGGGACATAGACTCGGGGAAGACACGGAGTAAATAAGAGCTTAATAAATAAATGCTCTTACCTGGCCAGGTTTTGTCCGTGCATTCCTTCGGTCAGATTCCCTGTGTTGCTTCGAGATCCAAGGATTGTGGGTGATACCCAATAGGTGTGGGTCCCTGTTCGGGGCGCCAGCTGATAAGGTCCTCCTTTTTGGAAATTCTCTAGTTGCTGAGTGAAGCCCAATTGTTATGGCTCCAGACCCCGGACACCTGGGCCTGCTACCACCTCTATCAGATATAGATACGATAAGTCAGTATCCACACAAGACCAGGTGTACGCTTAACCAAAAGAACCTGTTTATTACTACAGCAGTATACTTATATAGCCTTGGTGATAATGACATGACTGACATGCGCAGTTAGCCGGAGCACATACTTCTTCAGCTTACAGTGCATTGTTAAAAATAAGATACGCGGCTGAGTTCTGTTATAGTTTCAACAGTCCATAAGATACACAGCTAAGTTTCATTATAATGTCAAGGTCCTGAAGCGAAGGCGAGAGTCCTTGAAATTGTATCTTGTGGTGGACCACGAATTGTGTCTAGTGTCGGACAGGAGAAAAGATTTTCACATGCTTTAACCCTTAACTTGACACTGCTGTAGAACCACCCATAGCATGACCAGGAAGTGCAAGCCTGAAGCTGACTGTGAAGAGCAGGCTCTGTGAAACAGACTGATGACAAAACTCCTATAACAATTTTTCTTGCTCCTTGCAAGCCTGCAGTTGAGAGACCGTGCTTCTAGCAAACATGTCCTACATGTGACACATCTTCTAGAAGATTCCTTCATATATAATATGGGAAGGAAGTAGATAAGTGCTTTCAAGTCTCAAACAAAACCAAATCCTGAAAGTGAGAAACCACTACACTTACATAAACAAAAAGATTTTTATTTGTACAACGTAATAAAACAGAAGTAAAAACAAAGAGCACCAGATTTGCAAACCCAACCTGCATGTTCTCTCTGAAGTAATATCCCCAATGTTTTAACATATATTTTGAGTGAATAAAGAGCAGGTGCCCCTACAAACAGTAATACCACAGTGCACGAAAAATGTTGTAATAAATATGACTACTTAGGCCGTGTTCACACGGATTATTCCCGACGGATTTGTGCGCCGTATTGAGCGCACAAATCCGCCGTGAATACGGGGCGGGACGGGGTGGGCCGGAGCGCGGCGGGGGGCGCCGCTTCCGGCCCCATAGACAATGCATTGTTTACGGCGCGTCCGCGCCGTAAATAATGTGCATGTCACTTTCTCCCCCCGCGGCGGATTTGCCGAACGGGGAGGAGCGACGGAATCCACTGTTCTCTATGAGAGCAGTGGATTACCGTAATTGCTGCCGTGGATTGGCGCCGTACTGCAGCGCAAATCTGGCGCGCAGTACGGCGCCAATCCACGGCAGAATAAGCCGTGTGAACGGGGCCTTATGCAAATAATGAAAGCTGGTGAAGACAAGCAGGCAGGAAGGCCGCAGTGAGCTTTTTGCTTGTGCTTGATCACAGGGATGTAAAAAATGTAACTGTAAGGCTACCTTAAAACCAAATCCTAAAAAACGTTCAGAAAACTGAGGGTTTTTTTGTCCACTGCTTGTCGCAAGCTGCTGAAAATACGTACTTTTTTGGCATGTTTGGTTTCTTTTTCTTTTTTTTTTTTTTTTTTTTTTGCAAGAATGCACACTTGCTGTGTATTTGTGCAAAACAAAAAGCGCCAAAAACATCAGCCGCTTTATATAGATTCCAGTAGTAAATTTTCTGTCTTGTGCAGTCGGTTTTTACAACATGTTTCAAAATAGTTAGCAGAAAAAAGATGTTCTGTGGAGACCACAGGACGTTTTTACTATACAAGTCTTTTCAGTCTTTTATAAAAACACACACACAAAAAAAGTAAGAATGCTGAAAAAACTTACATTTTTGTGTGCTGTGGAAATATAGCCTAAGGGTATGTTCACACGATGTATTGCAGCACGTACATTCTTTCGGGAGCTCGTGCCGATTAGCGCCTACTCCCGCGGTGCGGGGGGGGGGGGGCGGCAGCCTGCCGGCCCTATAGACATGCATTACTTACGAGCCGCAAATAAACAAAATATCGCTTATCTCCCCGCGCCTACAATACGATCGTATTGTACGCACAGGGGGACGAAGCGTAATCCCTAGTTCTCTGAGAGATTTGGATTACCATGATTATGGGACGCATTTCGCCACCTATTAAGCGCAATACGCACAACGAACACAGCTTTTATGTTTTGTTTACTTATATAGGTGCAGTGGTTGCTTACTCTTAAATCTACTAGACTTACCTTAGGCTAGATCCACACCGCATCGGACAAAAAAAATGTCAGAAAGCTGACTGTTTTTATCCAGATGCACGACCGCAGTTTTTGTCATTGTATTTGCAAAAACTGCGGTCGGTTCCCGTTTTTTTTTTGCCATCGGCCCATACAATTGATTGTAGGGGATATCGGCGGCAATAAACCAGTGGATTATGCAACATGTTCTTAAATCCGCCGGCAGCAGAAAACGAGTTGAAAGCAAAATGACCTGTGTAGGTTGTTTTTTCTATTAGTCTAGGGACTGGATAAACGGTCGGATTGTCAGCAGTTTAAAAAGACTAAAAGCGCTGAAAATCCGACCTAGGGAAAACTATTCTTTCTGCAGCTCCTCGTCTGAGGCTTCCCTGATCAATTTCTGTTCTTACTCAAATTGTGTGTAAATCTAGAGCGAAAAATGCAGTTCTTTAACTTGGTAATGCTTTACTTGCCTAAGTCAAGACACATTTGATATGGGCATGGCTTTCATCTGTGACATCTAGACTGACATAGACCATAACTAGAACAACATGCTGCAGCTTCTGTCATTTTTCTTGGGATGTTGCAAGATACTGTAATGTTTGCTGAGTTATTGCAGCCTAAGCTAATATTCTGTATCTGTTATTGAAATTTGCATCTCTTCTAAATCTTAGAGACCTGTAAAGGATCATATTGATCGTCAGAAGGACCAGGTGGCTTCGACTCTTGATCGTCTTGCGCACCATGTTGAAGCAGAAAAACAGCAAAAAGCTGAGAAAAACAAAGCATTTCAGGTAAGGTTATCTCACTTGTGTGTTTTTTTTTGGGGGGGGGAGGGGTGGAGAGCTGGTAGGAGATTGGACATCAGCTGTGCTATTTAGTACATTAACAAAACAAGTAAACCATGATGTATACGGCTTGAATGGAGGCCAAAATGACGTTCTTTTGGCCTGTCAGATATTAGGTTCTAGAGATACACTTATTATATACATTGGGAGATTTTTAGGTAGACAAACACAGCACACGCTATAAACAGAGCTTCATTTTAAACTGTATTACTAAGATCTAACTTTCTTTACAGCACAAAAAATAAAATCCATCACACTATCAATAAATGTGTATATATATAATTTTCTTTCTTTTTTTTTCGATAGGAGAAGCTAAACTTTCAGCATGCTCATGGTTTGCAAGAATTGGAATTTATCAAGGATCTCCCAGGCAAACATGCTGCAAGAATTTGTGTCAACGAGTGGCTGAAAATGCCAGGTGAGCAGCAGAAGAAAACTAATTCAAAAGAAAGTTGTACTTTGACGAATAGAGGTCTTGTACGTGGCTTATCTTGTTCATCACGCTAGGTAGAGCATCTGCAGGGAATTTCATTTGTTCTCAATGTTTGTTGGGATGGAAAAGAGAATAGAGATTTGAGATTCAACATGGCCATCTAAGAGCGTTTCTCCCTGAAAGGCTGAGCTATGGCATCATCTGAACCATGCAGGCTCAGGATTACTTCTCCTTGATGGTGCACATGTTTTCTCACCACACTGAGTTTTAGCAGTTTTACACTTAATCGGTCTCAGGCTGTGGGTGGTTCTACAGCAGTAGTTAGCATACTCAACTTCTAGCCAGCCATTACTCAGACAGTGCAGGAGATTACCTCTAACAAGATTACAAATAAAGCCATGCTTTTTAGTCCTCGCAAGACATCTCTTTTGTGTAGTGTAGCTAATAATTAGTTTGCGTCAATCTCGTTTCCTCCATGGGGTTGACATCACTTCCTGCTCTCAGATAGGACATCTTCTCTGGTATGCAGGTTTTAAGAGCACATAAAAAACGCTCATCTCCTGACTAAAATCTATTGACTGATGTATCTAGAAAAAGTCTTTATTTAATTGTCCCTTTATGTTGAAAGCTAAACTTTGTAGTTAGGAAACCCTTTCAATAGATAGAGCACTCTCCTCAGTCTGTCTGTAAGGGTTAACGTAAAGGCTTTTGCCATGAAGCCAGGGGCTGGCTCGTAGCCTAAAAATTAATGGGGGGGGGGAGGAGAAGGCTGGTATGCATGCCCTCTCCCCGTTCTCTTAGGTTGGCTTGTAACAAGCTACGAGCTAGCCTCATAAGGGGATTTGGCTTAATGGCAAAACCCCTATAATATGGTGCAGCCCTTTCATTTCAGCGACAATGTAGGTGCCATGTCACTTCTGGGCTAATATCACATTAGGGAAACTGTAATACGCTGTCAGAGCAGAAGTGACATCACACCAAGGTCACTTTTGATTAGAAGTGGCTCTGAGTGGTAAGTTAACCCTTAAAGACTAGGAAAAAACCCAGCTTTTAGGGCATGTTCACACAGTGGTTTTGGCCGCGGGTTTGGACGAGGTTTTCGGCGTGGTTTCCGCGGCCAAAACCTCACCTCAAACGCCCCCAGTTCTTTTCTTTGGGTTTCCCTAGGGAAAAAACCCCGCGTTGTTGTTCACACGCGGGTTTTGGCCGCGGCCCTTTTCTGCGGTGTTTGTGGGGTCTTGTCAATTTTTTCAGGAGTTTTTGGGTTGCGGAAATGCCCTTTCGGGTTGGGGCGCGGGTTTTTGCCCTGCCTTTTTAATTTGTTGGGTGAAAACCTCCCCGAAAAACTGCGGCCAAAACCCCACCCCCCGTTAAACCTCATGGGAAAAGCGAGGTTGGGATGAGGTTTTGGCCCCCAAAACCGTGGCAAAAACCCTTTGGCCCCAAATCCACCGTGGGGGAACTCCCCTTGTGTTACAGGTGATTTTTTTTTTTTTTTTTTCCTCCCACGCCATCCTGCTCCCCAAAAAACTATTTTCAGCCAACCCAAAATTTAAAAACCCACTAAAATTTTTAAAAAATTGTTTTCTGTGGTAGGTGATTAATTTTTAGGTGGCAAAAACCCCCTTTCGGGGTTTTTTGGGGGAATTAAAAACCCCATCCTTGGGGGTCATTTTTAAAACCCCGGCATTGGTGGGAGTCTTTGTTGGCGATGACCATGACGGCAGCTCTTTCTTCATTCAGCGTTTTTCTTTTGCCCCTTTTTTTGTTTTGGGTTTACTTTGTACCATTTAAATTAAGTTTTTTTTTTAAAATTTCTTTAGACACGTTTTTTTTAAACCCAAACCTAGGTGTTTTTAACAGAAAGTTTGTTTTTTTTAAATCCGGGCCCTAAAGGGGGATGTCTCGGCCAGGTTCGCCGAAATTTTCTCTAAAACCCAAAAAAACCAGTTCCTTAAAGAGAACCCCTTCCCTTTGTCCGTAATGAATTGCAACGGAGGTTTGAAAAAAGGCAACTCCCTGTTTGGACATCTCAAAAGGAAAGAAAAAACGTGTTTTTTTTTTTGTTTGTTTTTTTTTTTTTTCTTTAGTTTGTTTTAGCCCAGAAGCGTCATCTTGTAATGTAAACTGTGTCTAATTTGGAAAAATTTACAAGGGGTGTGTTGGTTTGTGTTTTTTTAAAAATTGATGTGGTGTAGGGGAAAAAAATTCTGCAATTTAAGAAAAAACCCAACTATTGGTTGATTTCTCTTTGTATCTTTTCACATTGCTTTCTGCTTTTGTTGTTCAAAAATTTGTGAGGGTTTAATGTTCCTGTGTTCATAAACATAACGTATTATAAACCACACAGTGGCAGAGGTGTTTTTGATTTTTTTATAGCAGTGTGAATTAAATAGATATTCCCATTTTAGTCAGTTATGGCTGTCTGGGTTTAAATTTCCCCAAAGGGTTGGCTAGAATTAGTTAAACCGGTGAAACGCAGTAAATCCGGGGGGTTTCTTTGAAGGGAAGCTGTTCCTGTTCTATCGGCAGCAGGTGTCGGAACCCTTTTTTAAACCCCTTTTGGGTATTTAACCCCTATGGGGGTTTGACAGGGCCCCTTGGAAAAATTTTTATGATTTGAGAGGTGCCAATGGGTTTTCTTGACAGCCAGGGGGCCTGACAAAGGTGTCTTGGCAGGGTAACAATAGAAGTAATGCTTTGGGATACTAAATATCCTACAGAATTCTAATGTGAGTAATGTATTGGCAGACCAGAAGCAGCAATCTAGCAGAATGTATTTATATACATTTTGTGACAGAGTGTCTGGGGGTGTAATTTGCCCAATTTCCTCATTTCCCGCAGGTAAAAGCAACCAGGGGTTTGGGGATATCAGCGATCTTGGTTTTCTAGTGGGAGGGTTTAAGGTTTTAAAAAACCCTTTTCAGGGGGCCTGTGTTGCTGGACTTGGGGAAGGGAGGGTGGGCCCCCCTCCCCCTGGGCAGTCCCCCGGGGGTCGTTTGTCCCAAGGGGTTTTTTTGCCTAAAATAAAGGGGAGAAAATGCAGACACTCGCTCTCCCGCTGGGGAACGGTTTCTGCTAGGAGAAGGGGGAACCAAATTTTTGTGGTAGGGGCCCTTCGGGGGGGGGCAGGGGGGTTGGGGAAGGAATATGGGTTTTTTGAGGGTTCCCAAACTAGGTTTTTTGGTGGGGTGTTGCGGGGGATTTGGGAAGGGGGGGTGGGAATTCCCCTAAGGTGGGGGGGGTTGTTGCCCAAGGGGGGGTTGGGGGGTTAAAAGGGGGGGTGTTGGGGGGGGGGAAAGGGAGGGGGGGGTTTTTTTTTTTTTTTCCTTTTTTTTTTATTACCCTTTTTTCCGGGCTTTTTTAAAAATTTTTTTATTGGGGGTTTTAAAATTTTTTTTTTGTTTTAATTTGTTTATTCTATGTACCACAAGCCAACAATAAAACTGGCCGAGGTCAGTTAAACATTTCTGGTTGTTTGGACTTCTGTGCCCGATGACCCAAGAGACGACCACCCCGCTACCTAATCCCTTACAATTTATTAATGTGTTTTAAATAGTAAAGGTTTAACACTTCTGTAATATTACATTTGCTATTTTCTGTCCCTCACCCAAAATGGGTATTGGGGACTCACATTGGTTATGTGAGTGGTGGGTCCCCCAAAATATATCGCTTAATTCACAGCAAAATTTAAGTCCTGGAATTCTTGGGGTATTTCATCCCCCGAAAACCTATATAAAAAAGGGGAAATTTTTATAGTAATTTTACCTTGGTGAAACAAATAAAGGGTTGGTACTGCAAATGGCAGTAGTCCAGGTATAAGTTCAGAGTTTCAGCCCAGATTGATCTTCCTCTGGTGACATTTGGAGCAGGTGTGTCTGGTGGCACATGTGCAAGCAGGATGGAAGAGCTAAGACTCCGGGGGACAAAAAGAAAAATTGGAGGGGGACTCGTGTTGTTTTGTGGTCTCATTTCACGGGGATTTTTTTGAAAAAGGGCCCAACCCCATGATTCTCCCCCTTCACTTTTTGGTAGGGGTGTTTTTTTGGGCAATATACAGTGCCTCTTGGCCTCCAAAAAATGGTGTGTTTTTGGGCACCCAGAGCCCCTTTTTGGCCAAAATTTTTTGGCCCTGGACTTTTTATTTTCCCAATGTTTTTTGCTTGGCCAAATTTTTTGTTAAACCCAAAAAAGTTAAAGGCCCCTCAACATGCTTTTTGTTCAGCATTGGGGTCTTGCATAGTGAGCTTTTCTACATGCCGTAGAGGGTGAGTGCATTACTGTTCTATCTGCTGGAGGTTGCTTGAACGTTTACGTATGTCGGAGAAAATGCCATAGTTGCATTCTGGATTTGCTGGTCATCACGGACTTTTTAAATTTTTCAAAAAGTACTAAAAATTTAAAATGGGGAAAAAAAGGTTGTATGTTAGGGGCTTCTATACCCTAAAAATTAGAATTCTTTTTTTAAATTTGTATTTACCTGCAATCTTTGTATTGAAGTATTTGAAAGGAGTATGGAGGATCTCCTAATTTGCAGGCATCGTGAGTGAACCAGAAACACTACTGTATCTACCAGTATATATTATTTATCAACAGTTACCGTCTACTTACTGCTTTTTTTCCCCCCAAAAGGTTTTGACTCCTTCCCTGTGACCTTCTTTTGGGTTTCAGGCGCGTGTGACAGTCATACCCCCGTGTCCGTGTTACTAAAAACGTTTAAAGAGCAAAAAGGAGTATAATGATATCTCTAAAGAAAAAGGTTATTATTTATTTTAAAATTTTTATTATCCAGTGTTTGTTGATTGGCCAAGGAATTTTTCACTTCCCCCTCTTTTTTTACAGAAATTTCTTATTACATTTTTTTATTTTTTAAAATTAAAAGTTTTTTAGTGGGCTTGCTTATTGTTTTGCGGCTTGTATGTTTAACGCTAACGTTTAATAAAACCGTTAAAACTTTTGGGACAATGGAAAAAATATAATTTAAAAATTATTATTTTTTTGCCCCTTTGGTGTGTCTGGAAATTCCAGTTGAGAAGTGGAAACGCCCAATTGCTTGTTCCTGCATTTCCAGTAGAAGTAACAGAGGAACAGCAAGATAATTGTAAAAAAAAATAAATAAATAGGGTTTTAGACTTATAGTTGTTTATGAAGACACTTTGTTGGGATTTGGCACTCCTTTTTAGTTGGGTACACATGTAGTCATTTCCCTTTTTTTTTTATTGGGGACTATTTGGGGGTTCCAAAACCATTTTTAAACCCAATTGTAAATGAGCCCACATGCTTTCAAAATACCATTAATATATTTGATGGGGAAAAATAATTTTAAATAAAATTGGGTGTTTTCCCTTCCCCTTCCCCCTTTTAATTTTGTTTCTGCATTTTCATTTTTTTCCCGTCCTGGTCGGGAAGGATGATTGCCGAGTGAAATGTTTGCTTCCTTAAAATCGAAGCCTCACAAAGGGGGGTTTTGGTTTTTTTGTGATGTCGCTAGTTCTGAATGTGTCTGAAGGCACGGAGTGGCTTGGTGACCTGATAGTTCTTCAATCCTGACTGCAAAGTTTCTACCTGTTTTAAGTTCTCTATAAGGGCAAGTTTTTTAAAATAAAAAAATTTAAAAAAAAGGGGGGAAAACGCACACCCGGGCCCTTTTAAAAATAAGTTTCAATTTGCCCCCCCCAAAAAAAGCATAAAAAACCAATTTACATTTTTTTTTTTTTTTTAAAGTTTTAAAAATTGGGGGGTTAAAAGGGGTTTTTCCCAAAATTGTTGTATTACCTTTTGAGCTGTCCGATCTTTAAAATTCAAAATTTTGGTAGGGTATGGTTATTCTATAAGGGGTTTATCTTTTAGTTTTCATGGAGACTTTTTTCATAGGCAGCAAGGGAAATTCCCAAACTTGGCAAAAAAACTTTACTGTTTGGGTGGGTGTTTTTGGTATTGGAGTTCAATAAGGCGCAAGTGAATGACCTTTTCAAAACACTTCCCCTTTTTTTTGTATTAATGTTTTTTTTTTTTATTGGTACATGTTACATTTAGATGGATCATTTGTGAATGGACGAAGTGTTCTTAAGTCTTGCTAAATTTCTTTCAGGCAAGTTGGGCCCATGGCCGGGAAAAAAAGATCCCTTTCCCCTGCTTATCCAGTTTTTTTGCCTGCCCGGCTGTTTTTGCTATTTTTCCCAAAGGAGGGACTGTAAAAAAAACCCAAAAGGGTTGCAAATTTTTTCTTAATGCGCAGCATTGTTTTCCAAGGTACGGCCTAGAGATCATATATTTGTCTGTGACAACTGCATTCTAGCAGATACAGATTTTCTGTTTTATCATACTGTGCGGTAGTGTGTTTCCCATATTCAATATGAAAAAAAAATTAAATGGAAATTGTTTTGCTAGCAGTCCCTTTGAGCCCTTTCCATTTTACAAGGTTTGGGAAAACGCCTTGAGACGCCCACGAAAAATTGTTACATTTTTTCCGGGAAGGGTAAAATACTCAGAACGTTTTTGGCCACGATCTTTTTGGGCTTTTTTTGGCCAGAAAGTGTAATTCCCCCCCCCCCCCCCCCCCCCCCTTTCTACTTTAGATGTATGAGTGCCTTTTTTTTGCAGGAAAAAGATGTTCACTGCTCAGTTTTAAAATTGACTGTTTATCTGTCGTCAATGGGCCCAGAAAAAATTTTTGATTTTTTAAACTGTCTTTTTTTTCTATGGTTTTTGGAGAGGAGAGAGAACCAAAAAAAAAAAAAAACTCCCCGGCAGGATAAAGTGATAATTTTTTTTTTGGATTGGTTTAAGATGCAGTGATAGCAATTATGTGTATTTTTTTTTCTATATGGGAAAAGGTGGGTATTTTTCGCTTTATTTTTTTTTTACACTAAAATTTAGTCCACCTTAGGGACTTTAAACATTTGATCACTTAAAAGTTAAAAGAGGAAAAAAAACCCATAGTTGACCCAAATAAATGCCCCCAAATATTTATGGCTTCAAATAGCACAATGTTGATGGGAAAAGGTAAAATACCGTTATTAACAGAAGTTACACGTTATGTGAACATAGCACTTCCTCAGACTTCAATATTTGATCACTGGGGTACCAGTTTACTGCAGTATGCAATGATTTTAGTAATCACCCTTGGGCAGTGTTTAAAAGGAGTACAACCATAGCGGATGTGGAGGCCTTCATAAGGCGGGGAGCAAAGGATTCTGCAATGGACTATGACCCGACATTCTGATCATTTAGACGTGTGGTCAGCTTCACTGTGGCATCTAAATGGTTTAAAAAAAAAAAAAAAAACCACAAAGACTCCACGTAAAATAAAGTAGACGGAGAAAATCTACTAGGGATTTTAAAAAAAAAAACCCCCCCGGATTACCATTAAAAAATTTTCAAAAAACCAAACCACAGAAGTTGGGATAAAATTCCTAGGAAAAAAGACTTTAAAATTAATTTTTTTAATTTTCTTTTGATACACAAAATATTTCTTTCCTACCAAAAAAACTATCCCCACCACTTAAAATGCCTAACCCGAATTTTGGGAAGTCGCCCTGATAAGGGGGTCCCCAAACACGTACCCCCTACCCCCTCACCCTACAAAACTAAGTAAAAAAAAATTTTCTAATAGGAAAAAATAATTTAAT